>SNQJ01S0040895.1:0-10690 GCA_010110895.2 Picea sitchensis
CAGGGCCTACATGTACTTCCTTCTTCAATTCACTTTGTCATCTTCAAAAATTCATTTCTGCTCAACCATGAGGATCCACGTGACGTGCCACATACCACCGGAAACAACATGATGTATACTATCGATTCATGGGTGTTGTATATTCATGTGCATTGTCCTTCATGTCCAAATACCTTTATCAATCTTGCGGTCCAAAACCCATGACTAGGGTTGACATTAATGACAACAACCAATCTTCCAACATTCACCCCTTCATTTAATTAACACAAATGGTAACTTTTACTAATTGATTTTCGTACACCAAATTAGATATCTATTTTCGCATGAATATTCTAGAGCGATGGAAACAATTTTTTTCTACAACATGGATTTTGTGTAGAACATGCTTAATTGGTCAACACTTGAGAAATTTCCCCAGAAAATGTACGAGGTGGCTGGTACAGGCAGTTCATTGAAATAAAATTGCCCACATTTTCCTTTCATCATCAGATGCTAGATTGACTTCAATACATTTTAACTTTTCATAAATGTCTAAATCGACCTCTATACATTTCCTTCGTTGGTGACTAGTTAAACTCAACTTGTAAACATTTTACTTGATTGTGGATATTAAAATCAGCTCCCTTTCAACTGCTAGTCACTAAATACTCGACTTGGTCTCACCCTTTTTCATATTTGCTTCCTTAGTCGACCAACAAACATATTTTGGTCGACTCAACTAGAAGAAATTCGACTTGAGTAATTCGACTTTGGTTGTCCCGACTTATATTTCCCGACTCAATTTTATTTTACATCGAACCTCCAGGTGATTTACTTCACTTCTACTTGGGCCGACTCGATTTAGAAGAAATCCAACTTGTCTAATTCGACTTTGATCGTCGACGTTTTTTGGCTGGCTTGTATTTCTCGAATCAATTTTCCTTCGACTTTGACCTTCAAGGTAATTTACTTCACTTCTACTTGGACCGATATTTGAGTTCTTTAATTTCGAATCCTTCTACTTATCTGACTTTGACCTTCGACTTCTTCGACCTCTTCGATTTTGAACTTTGAATTCGACCTTCAATCTCTTTGACTTCAACCTTCGACTTTTTCAACTTCTACTTCTTCAACTTCTTGCTGAGATGTTTATACTGGACTTCTTGATATCTACTGCATTTTGTTTGACTTCGACCTTCGAATTTTTCAATTTCAACTTCTTGTTGAGATGTTTATACGAGAATTCTTGATATCTACTGAATTTTATTGAAACACTCGACTTTGGTCCTTTCTCCTTGCATTTAGTTAGTCGAATTGACCCATTTAATTGTTTCGACTCGACTTAATGTTTGACCAGTCGAGACAATTGTTTCTGACTTGACTTAAGGCTTGACTAGTCAAAAATTTTCTTGTTGATACATTTATACCAGACTTCTTGACTCTGTGACTTGTTGTCAAAGGGGGAGAGATAAAGAGTAAAACAAATTCAACTCAAAGAACTCAAAAATACAAAATACATTCACAAGGGCAGTAAGATTGTTTTACTACGTTTACATCACGCATTGTGCATTTTTACACTGTGTTAGCCTACGTGGATGTGTGTGTGTTGTCTTTGTTGAATGTGTACAGAAATTCAGTATCATTTTGCATAGTTTTGTGATTATTTGGAAAAATTGAGTGTGATCCTCCTATAATTATTGGTTGTATGTTGTATTTGTGTTGACTATTTCTTCATCCATTGTCTATATTTGTATGAGAATTTTTTTGGTGATAACACAATATACTTCTATGCAGTATATTCAGTTTCTTTTCTAAATTTGACCTATAACAACATTCTGCATTGTTTCCAATTATCTATTTTATCCTTATGTGCAACCCACCATATTGAAGGAGTCCCCTTCAACGTGACATCTAAAGGTATCAATATTTATTCTTTAGGTACTGTAATTCAAATTATTTTAAAAAAGAATCTACATCTATTAGTCCATCATACTTCAATGGATCACATACCTCAACTCCAATATAGCATAATGCATGAGCAATACAAGCACATCTCCTTGTAGATACTTCATGTAACCTCTGTTTCCAATGCTCCAGGGATTCTTTTGAATCTGACACGCAAGAAATGATACTTCGCTAACTGAGTACACCCTCAGTAGTAGGATTAACATAGTCATCCATCCATGCAGTCATCTTGTAAAGGTTATCGAGCTCCTTAGTATTTAAACATCCCCTTTCTGGTTCAACATATCATCTTCCCTCTATGGGATCCAATGGCGTAGTAACTTTAAAGTCTCCTAATTAAAATATCATTTGCCTTTTTTTCATATCAATGATGGTCCAGTTATAAAAATCCCAATTGATTCCTAGTAATGATGAATAGGTTTGGCTATCATCCATTATCTCGAATACTTCAAAATATGCTATGTTGTGCACTCCATCTATATTAACATTCACCGATGTGAGTCTTCCAATCAAAACAATCTTGTTCTAATTTGCTAGCCTAAACTGAATAGGTGACCATATCAACTTCGACTTGCCCATCATCTCCCATGTCTACCTCAGAATGGCATTCAAATCAAATCACAAATCCAATATGATATTATCTATAACATATTCTCCTACCTGTGCACTAAGTCAGAATTCCATGTTTGTCATTTTCTTGTACAGTACCTGGTTAACTACTCGATGTGTAACTGGTGCTTCTTTATCTCACGTGCATTGGTCGATCATCCTGCATAGCACATTTAATGAAATAAGTCATTAGTTCTAAAAAAATCTTTAAGAAACTTCTCAGAGTACTTGTCTTCTTAGATGGCCTTTCTGAGTGGTCATAGACTACAGGTATTTCATACAAAGGTTGCAAACTCGATGCTCCCCATTCTATTTCTAGCAGTTCCTTCCCGGATTTCTCATATGTATCTCTCTCTTTCTAAGGATCAAACTTCAAAGGAGGTTATGATTCTTTCCTAATCTACTAGTGGATCCTATTTCCTTGTTATGTCGCATCAGCATTTGTTCTTAATCCTCCACACGTAACCGATGCTACCCTTCATTGATTTTCATTCTCTTTCATTGCTATCATATGCATATTCTAGTTCCTTTTTCCCGCCACTTCACGATCAACTACATACATTCTTCCATCGCATGATCCAACTACCTACAATATGTGCATACCGTATAGGGATTTATACAATCTCATGCCAAATTCCTAAGCTAGTTACAGTTATAGAAGGTAATCAATCCTCTTCCTTTGTTGAATCCTCATCTTCCTTGACTTATGAATCCTCATCTTTCTCCTTGATTGTAACCCCTCAGAGTATTATATTGTGGTACCCCTCCTTTTGATTCGTCTTCCTTTTGAATTATGTATGCATCCAAGGTGCATTCTCTCATTAGATCAAGTGTGTGAAAGTCCTTTTCATCATGTCCTACATATTTACAAAAAATGAAAAATAACGTGTTGGCAGTACTCTGATACTTCTTCATTAACAAGAAAGAAGTTGTGTGATGAACTATCATTCTGCATATATCACACCAAACTCCTCATCTTATGGCCAAGGGATTCAAATCTCTTGTAGCCAAATAATATTTAAAAGTTGGATACTTGTTCTTATGATGACCTTCATTCCTTCATGTAACACACCAGACCTCTTCACACTTTTCCTCCCCTTTAGCAAGCTCTTGCAACTAGATTGTTAATGTTGCTAACTGAGACTAAACTTGAGCCATTTTCTCCTACAAGGGATGCTTCCAAATTCATAGAAATATCTAGTGCTTCTAACTATGATGTAATCTTCTGCTACATTAGAGGATAGCGTATATGAGGTAACAATCCTGCAATGAACCATTCCCTAAGGCACTCGTCTGGAATATGGAAGGGCAATTGATCCATCAAAATCTTAAATATTTGATAAAAATCCCATACCGATTCATTATGCAATTGGTTGATATCTTTTAATTCCATAATACACTATGACTCATACTTCGGTTTCTTGAACTCTTTTAACAGGGCTTTCCTGATGTCTACCAACATTCTAGTTTGTCCTGTAGGTGTAGTATATTGATACTTCATATACCATAGTAATGCGCGGTCTCTGAATGTCATCACTAACTACATGATTTTTTATCATTATCCTGGACATTATTCATGTCTATATTGATTCATAAAAAAACAAGTGTCGTTTCAGATCTTTTGTTCTTGCTCCATGGAATACATGCATTGTTAATGTGGGGTCTACCCCTGCCATTCTGTACTGCATAATATTATTCTTGGTCAGTTGCGACTAATACTCATGGATATGGGTCATAGATTAATGAATTATTCTATGCAGTTAATCCCAAAAAATGATATCTAATATGTTGCACCGTGGAAGCCCCTCTATGCTTAAATAATAATAGTGAAGGGAGCTCTAACTGTATAGTTCATAAGGCCCAATCCTTGGTAAGGTTTTGAAAATGGGGTAGCAAGCTAAGTGGGGTTGATTATGGGGAAAACTCCACAGTTAAGCGTGCTTGAACCAAAGGCGTCTTGGGATGGGTGACCACCTGGGAAGTCCTGGTTATTGGGTGCAAGCCGCGAAAGTGATGATTGACGCTATGTGATTCATTTCCTTGGTTTCAATCCCACTTCTTCACCCCTATGAGCATCACCTGATGCAATGAGTTCTAAGTGGACTATTGAAATCAAGAGAATTATTGGTCAGTTGCAACTAATACTCATGGATATGGGTCATAGATTAATGACTTACTCTACACAGTTAATCCCAAAAAATGATATCTAATATGTTGCATTGTGGAAGCCCCTCTATGATAATTCTAAGTTTTTGCACTACTTCCACTACTCTGAATACCCTTACTACTATCCTTTCTCCCTTCACTAACTGTAAATGACAATTTTTCATATCTTACCTTAGACCTTGGAGATGCACACGGGGTTGTGGGTTCAACACAGAGTATGTCCTAAATGGGTCTACTAGGATGTGATGGATCTCCTTTTGTTGGACTGAGATGACAACACATTTCCTTCTCTTTACCTTCTTTGCATGGTATGATATGGAGCACTACATTGGTGTCTCTTTCCTCAAAATTAGTGTGTTATCCTTCTCTATCAACCACAATCCTCTTACCATTGTACAAAAATCTCTTTCCACTGTGCAACACTCCAATCTATTATTTCTTCACACCTTTTTCTTTTCTCAGCATCCTCATCCCATATATTCCTTATTCATTCTTTCCTTCATCCCTCTTGTTATGGAAATATTCCCCTATGGACAGGTGAAATTTTCCTTGGACTACAAACCCCTCTACCAAGACAGAAAACTACCTTTGGACACTACCATTCCTATAGATTCATTTTATCCATTGAAAAAGAGGGAAGGATGGAAAGTATGATGTACCTCACTCTCGAAATTTTTCCAAGCTGCTCCAATCCACTAGTTCCAAACAGTACCTACAATGGATAACTAGAAATAAATGACTATCTCCTACTCTAATGGATTAGACAAAATCAATTGATCTATGAATATTAAGACAAGCATAGAAAAGTACATGTAAACACAGTAGAAGGAAATATTCCAAGTATATTAATAAGAAATTCATAAGGAAACTTACAATATTCAGATGATGTTGCAGTAGCCTCTCCAAGTCCTCCTCATCCAACCCTTGCTCAAAAGATCCACAATCAAAATAACAATGCTTCACTGATTTTTTCCTCCTTTGTTAAACATGAGAATTCCTCCATTTATAGGCTTTGAGAGGCTCAACCACCTTGGTTATATTTGGGATTAGTTGATTATATGGATTCAACAGTTGTGATATCTCCCTTAGATGCATCCTAGGGGTTAGATTTGATCTAAACCAACTCAATCCATCCATAGTTGTCTTTAGATGAAAAAGGAATTTCTTCCAAGATTTCCTCAACCAATTCGGTGCTCCCTTAGAATGGGAAACAAAGCGCTACAATGCTCCCTATGAGATGGGAAAGGAGCACTAGTTCTCCCTGTGTATAAGTAGGGGAGTGTTGATCTTCCCAAAATTTTCCAAGATGATCAATTCTCATAGAAAAACATTTGTTTCGATTGTTATATGGTGGGGCTTCTTCTTCTAACATGTTTTAGGGGTTGTATCAAGTGTTTTCATGGTGTATTTCACGATGCGACACTTGCGGAAAGAGAAAGTGACACTTACAACACTTGCGACACTTACGACAATGAGAATTTAATATTTTCTAAGTGAGGAATTTTGATGTGTAACAGATTTCCCCCCAAAGTGTGAAGTCAAAAGATGAAGTTGATGGCCGAAACACTTTGTAGATTCTTCGAAGCAAGGGTATGGAGTTGGAGAACCTGATAGAAGTTGCGTACAACCATCAAACAATATTAATACAAGTTCCATTTCCAAGGCAGGCATACCTATTCTCAAAATACGATATGAATCAAAGCACGGTCGTCGACCAATACACTACAGATCCATAAAAAAATATTGACTAAGGACATGGACATGAGAGATACAATGTGGATCCATACCTCCATGACATGAACTAATCGTAGCCACGAAAAATACACAGTGGAGCTACGAGATGATAAAACATAGCCATAGACCAATACAATGTGGATCTAGGTGATAGTATATATATCAGCATGCTCAAAGGATCACCTTCACAACCTAGGTAAAGCATATAATAGAGTGAACACTCAACCCAGGGTCTTCGTCCCAATCCCAATGTAGTACGAATCTAACCATTTGAATAGATGATTTGATGTCGAACATGGTAGAAACCACTTGATTACCGATCATTGAGGTAAACCGTGAATAAGTGTGAGGGAAATCACCAATGATGTCAATGACTTCCAAGGAACCCTAGTACATTCCACTAAATGTGAATAAATGAGTTGAGGTCAAACATTCATGGAATCATTCAATCAAACTTCAATGATGTAAACCTATTATCGGAAGTGAGGAGGCTTTCCATTGAGGCATGCAAGTCCCAAGGTACTAACTGGTTTCTAAGTCTAATTCTCAGATGATGTGTTGAATTCGACAGGAAAAAGACTCTTCAAAGGAGGGCCTTGATGTATCCCCCATCATCGACATGAAAATGAAACAAGAAAGTAATGTAAGATGGTGAATCAAATGAGTAAAAACTGTCATAGGAAATGGAAACTGGAAATACTACAGATGCATGGTTTGAAGTGAAACTTCCCTTAAACATGATGAGGCATGACAACTGACTTGGCAACATTGACTCGATGAGTACTAAGAATGTAATGTGACAGCAATAATATCAATCTTTGACTTGACAAACAATTATGGCAACACATGAAATCGGTATGAATCAAAGACAAGTGGATTACCCAACTGTAATACGAGACGCAAACAGGTGCCATGTTCAAGGGTGACAATAGCTTCCATAACAAATTCCCAAAAACTTGGCCCACTTCCTTCAATTCTTCCCCCATCCAGATAGATGAGTACCTTTTTTTTATTTAACAAGATCGAGGAGGATAACACATGCTCGATATAACTCACCTTTGGTAAGTTCTTCTTCCTTTCTTTAACGAACTAGAAGAGGTAAGGGTTCATGCCTAGATGGACCCTTCAATGTGTAGTTTAGCGAGTCCAGAGAAGGAAAACTCAATGGTTTTTCATGTTTAGAGAGTCTACAAAGAACTTAAAGGTGACTCCAGGGTTGTCCTTTTTCGTAATTTTAGTCTTCGAGGTCCAAAAAAGAGACAAACTATTACTCAAAAGATGCCCTTTCGAACCTTTTAATGAGTGTTAAAGGAAGCAAGATCACTCGACAATCTTTTCATGTTTAGAGAGTTTGAAAAGAGCTTAAAGGAAAATCCAAGGGGTTCATTTTTCATATAACCTTTACGAGTCCAAAAAAGTGATAAAAGTATACTCGGTTTCATTCTCATGTATTTACGAGCATGATAAAGAACAAAGACTAAGATCATTGGCGTTACAAGGTCATCGAAGAATCTCTGCTCGAATTCCTACATAATCAAGTTGTCCTAGGAAAAATATATTAGTAACTTCTCAAAAAATGACAAAAAACCCAAAAATAAACTTTATAAAATGTGAAAAGGAGGAAAAAGAACCAAATTTGACTATATCAAATATCAAATTAGGGCAATAAATGATTTTTACCTTTGTTTTATTATTCTCTTTTCCTCTTTGAGTTTTTTCCTCTTTTGGAGCGTTTTTTTTTGGGGCGTTGATTGCGAGAGCTATGTGTTGATGACTAAAATCGTAATGATGAATTCCGCCGCAAATTATTGCTAAAAGAGATATTATTTAACTATTCTAAGAATATAATACTAGTAGGTGGGACCCCCTTGTAGACTAGAGGTGCAAGGATAGACATATTACGCATGTTTAGCTCATGTTTTTTATGTTGCCTCCACAGTCTCACATTTTTTGCGATGCAATCTTAATTTCATATTGGCATGATAATAAGTGGATAATTTATTATTGTGGAACACTCTTGGTAATCACTTGCGACATTGAACAAGTTATATGGGTATGAGGGTGATTTCATTACAGCTGCTATGTTACAACTTTGTTACTAATTCTTATGTTGATTACCTGACCACATGTGTACAAAGGATATTCTAATGGTAGCATGATCAAAACAAAGAAAAAACCTATGAAAAGATCCTAAAGTGTAACAAAGGGAAAGAAGTTATATGTTTGAGCTATAATAAAAGACTATATGCAAGTTCAAATGGAAAAGTTAAGGGATATTAGTGTTAGTCCTAACTATTATGCTATTTGTTTGTTAGTGGACTATGCGAATTTCATGATATTTGAATGGAGGCGCATATATCATTTTTAATATGTATTATGGCATGGATTTATGGCAAGGGTTAACGTGTAAATTATATTGGGTGGCACACTATGTAATGGATATCGTCGCATATTTCACGATGGTTTGGCATTGAATACGCATTGGTTATATGTTTTAATTGTTGGTGAATGTGATGCTTATTGGGTTGTCTCATACTTCAAATTGAATGGGACATGTGATGGAAGCGACGTTCATTTACTGCACGTCACTCCATACTTTCCCTATCACCCGTCACCCTAGCATTGTTCCATTGTTTCATTTTTCACTCTGTTGGTTGTGAAGCTTCGATTTTCCAGGCTCTTGGAAGAAAGAAGGCTCATCCAACTCGCCATTTAAGAGTTTTTCCACAAGTATGATTCTTTTTCTCTCCATACATGGTGTATTCTCTATTGTATGAACCAAATGATAGCTCAATGATGCTTGGATTATGTGTGTTCTTGAGAATTTTGACTGTGTAGATGTGTGTTACGGCTCTCTGTGATGACTGTAAAATGTTTAGGATTGCAAGAAAAGGAATGGGTATTTTAAGTTGCACATTGGTTGTTTGCTCGGTCCATTTAGTATCATGATGGGTCTGTTGGAAGATTGGTTGTTGTCATTGATGTCAACCCTAGTCATGGGTTTTGGACCGCAAGATTGATAAAAGTATTTGGACATGAAGGACAATGCACATGCATATACAACACCCATGAATGGATAGTATACATCATGTTGTTTTCGGTGGTATCTGGCACGTCATGTGGATCCTCATGGTTGAGGAGAAATGAATTTTGAAGATGACAAAGTGAATTGAAGAAGGAAGTACATGTAGGCCCTGAAGATAATTAAAGAAAAGAATTACAAATAAAAAAGTGTCAGGTCGGCCCTAATGTTAAAAGGAAGTGACATAAATGGTATAAATAAACATCATTATACATTCATTTGATATAAGTCAAATTTTAGAGGAAATAAGAAGAAAAGAAGGCCGGATTTCAAGGGAGGATGAAGTCTTTTGGTGATGTTTTCTAAGGTATGTTATTTTCAGGTCATCTTACCATTTTTGTTATAATTTTTTTTATAGAATGACTCATATGGTGAAATCGCTATGGTATTGAGAAGACATATCAAGGTACCTTTGGTAAAAAATTCAGTTCTTGATTCACTATAATTATGGAGACACACTCTGTGGAAAATAGGGTTTGTGACCAGTCCTAAAGCTAGTCAATAAACAAGTGTTCTGGGTAAAACAATCATAACTTATTCATACAGAATACAAATGAAGTGGGACCACTTCCATTTGAAATAATATGGACTTTAGTTTATTGTGTGTGAGTTTCAGAATCGGATGTTAAATATTGACCGCAGGGCATGCTGTACAAGTTGGGTCTTCTGAATAGAACATAACTGAATAAAGTCTACCATTCTTTCTATAACCTCTTTTTGGGGAGGATTCAAGGAGTGAAACTTGGAGGAGTTTCAAAGAATAAATTGATTAATATTATATACAGGATCAGAGTACTCCAAGAATTGAAGAATTGCAGAAATTGAAGAAGTCCCAGGAAGCATTATCAGGTTCTATGTGATGATTGGTTGATGGTGATGATTGGTTGATGGTGATGATTTAATGTAAAGTTTTATTATCTCTCATATATTATTGGGTAGAAGGAAGGGGCAATGATGGAGAGTTCAACTCTCTCTTGATATTCGAGGATTGTATCTTCCTCTTGTAGGTTTATCCCTCCCTTTACATTTGGAAGATGTAACTACCTTTGGAAGTCATTACTTCCCTTGAACAATAACTATTGATTATTTCTCATATATTATGCATGGTGTATTGTGGTGTATTGGTGTAACTCTTATACTATTGTTCATTTCTCA
>SNQJ01S0040895.1:12095-63845 GCA_010110895.2 Picea sitchensis
GGAGGATTGTATCTTCCTCTTGTATTTTTATCCCTCCCTTTACATTTGGAAGCTGTAGCTACCTTTGGAAGTCATTACTTCCCTTGAACAATAACTATTGATTATTTCTCATATATTGTGCATGGTGTATTGTGGTGTATTGGAGTAACTCTTATACTATTGTTCATTGCTCATTGGCTATAGTTGAATGGTTTAAGTATAAGTTGAAAAATGTTTTAAATTGTACTTGATGCTAATTCACCCCCCTCTCAGTATCAACAAGGTCTCTATGGAATAATAAGTGAACGGTGGTACAATATGGCTCTACGTTGATGATGGAGGGTTTTTTTGTGTGTGTATTACTGTCAGTTAAATCATTCCTTCATAGTCATGGTGGTAACCCTTACCCAGTCACAGAAGAATTGCCAACAATTGTTGTGTTCTTTGTTCAAACCCTGAGTCGTGGTCATTGGCCCATTCTTACTGTATTTTCACCGAAGTATCCCAAGATCCAGTATCTGTTGGCCCTAACGATAATACATGCTTGTATGATTGTGGATTGATACAAGTTGTATATGAGCCTTCTATCAATAGGACGAGTGTGTCCTCACTGGTGTTCCTGTCAATTTGTTCGACTATTAATATTTGGAAAGGGATGTTATATATCTGTGTTTTTTTTTATAACCACCACTGTTAAATTAACCCTTGCCTCTCCTCTGCAAGTGTTAAACGCACCATGTGCACTAGGTTATTTTACTCCCCATTTATTTTCTCTCCTTGGGTGTTAACCATTGGTTCTGTCCAGGACTTGAAGTAATAAATAAGACTGTGTGGCTCACCGCTTTATCTTTTTCGAAAGGTATTTTTGCATGTGGTTGATATAAGTCTCGAAATACCTCCAACTCTCTGTGTTGTTGTTTAAGGATGAAAGAACTCTTGTTTCTTCCCTGCATTTGATTTTTGACAGAGCTTGATTTAGAATCCATTGTCTTTTTCTCACCTTGGGAACCTTCTGGGGTTGTCAAGTATTGAGTATCAGTGAATGCTTATGGAGGTATTTAAAACACATGCTCTCTTGTCGACTCTCTGTCTCATCCTTGTATAGTAAAATTGTTGGGCACTTGCATACAGTCGAGGGTTGTCTTCCTCTTCATTATGGTTTCGCTCACTGTGTCTTTAATAGCATGGTCTTCATTGCATATGGAAACACCTGTATGGGCACTTGCATACAGTCGAGGGTTGTCTTCCTCTTCATTATGGTTTCGCTCACTGTGTCTTTAACAACATGGTCTTCATTGCATATGGAAACACCTGTGTGAATTTTACTAAGCCCGATCAGGGTTCTGGCATGTTTAAAAATGATGCATGTGTGTATGTTGGTTATGTTCACTTCATATATTATATTAGAATCATCATGCATATTACCAATGGTTTTAAAATAAGTTATACCCACAAAGATAAGGCTCAGATTTTATGTTTGGGTTGATTATTGTTTCATTGCAAGATCTTGTCGATTGATATGATGAAGACAATGTATAATCAGGCATATTTTGAAGTTTGTTCACGTTTGAAAAGAGACCTGTGTATATTTTAATTGGGCCCAATTTTCTATTGGTAAATAGTAGATGTTGATTATTATCTTGGTGTATTATGGATTATCAGGGATAGATGTCGAGCATATTGATGTTCATTTTATTTTTATTTTACTATTTTTAAAAGAAAAAAAAAAGGGGGGAAAGGGATCAGCGTTTTGTTAAACATGATTGTTGAATGGAAAGGTTTTCTTTATAAGTTATGATTGCATAGACTTTTATGAATTAAGGAATTCTAGGAAATTAAATTATTAGAACATCAAGAAGTTTGGTATACAATTGAGAAACAACAAATGTTGGCACTTTTTGGATTGATTTTAATACAGAGTTATGATTATTGATTGTTTAGTTTGTTTTATGAACAATATCCATTAAATTCCCTATCATTTTCTCACTTTTTCACTCATTACTAATCCCCTCACAATCCCAGATTCACTTTTCACGCCCCGTTCTTAAAATTAGATGGAAAATATGTATGACAACAATTAAAAGATAACACAAAGATGGATCACAATTGATATGATTTTGGTATTGTAACATAGTCGATTGTTTAATGATTTGTTGAGCAGTAATCATGTTCTTGCTCCCTTTCATTTTATCATTTTTCGCTCAATAAAACTCCCTTAGATATCCCAGAACCCGTATTCACCCCCTGCTCATTGACAAGTATTAAATGAATTTTATGGATTGGATTGCATGGGTCTGATGTAACTGTTGAGACAAACTTTGTTTCATATTAAAGAGACATCATGTATGGTTTGTTTAAGAAGCTAATTGCTAATAAACACTCCATACAGGATGATTTTATTCATCAGAGGAAGCTATGGCCGAAATAACAGGGGAAGAGGGCATTGGAACAGAGGGCCTAGAAGGCCAAGATTCCTCGATATATTTTGATGCAGATCCATAAGAGTTAAACAAAATCTTCCAAGCTAGAATTTTCAATTGGATTGGACAAGGGGTAGTCCAACCTAGGCCAAAAAGGCCTCCCTTCCAACTCCAGCATGTCCCGAGTATCCATATCCCCCCTCATGTTTCATTGCAACCCGAAGTCCCTAAGAATGATAGATGGAAGGAGATTGTTCACCCAACATTCTCCCAACATTGTGACTGGCCCAATTTGTCTTTACCTACTCCTCCTCTATCGGTTAACCCAAATGTTTGAATTTCCCCTGCAAACTCCCTTGTACAGTCCTCCCATGCAAGAAAAAGACTCAAAACCAAAGCCCACCACATGCATGACAAAGGAAAATATGTTGTTTCCCCCTCCTCTCCCTCAAGTGATTTAGCCAAATCTGTTTCATCCTGCATGCACTTAAGAGATGATTGTTCTCATGTCATTAGTGAGATCAATCCTCAAGGCTCCACATAGCCTAAGGCTAATTCAGAAAAGTCAAATGGTGACAGTAGCAACAAAGGGAAAATTGTCTCCCAAAGTGGCAAATATGGTTTTTGAGTACATTTTATTATTGATTTGTTGAGAATAGTTGACTGCTGAAGTTTTGGACAGCATATTATTTTTGGATATTTTGGATATTATATGTTTGGATAGAGTTTAAAATATCATTGATATTTAATTTTCAAATTATGAGAATGATGATGGGATCCACAAGGAGGGATGTGTTTAATTGATTGACTAGTTATGTTTGTTTTTGTTAAGAAACTAAAGGGAGTCACAAGGGGTCCCACCTTCTAGTTATTATTTATTAAAAGACCCTTATTATTATTATTATTATATTAGTTCTTCCCCTAACTAAAAGTTAGTTGAGTTTTAGTTAACTTAACTAAAATAAGTAGTTGAACTACTTCAACTAATCTGGGATGCATAAAAGAAAAATGAGAAGGAAGAACAAAAGGAGAATAGAAGAAGAATGCATACTAAGGTTTGCTCGAGTTTTATTGAGATAGTTCAGTTTTCATTCATTATTCAATTCATTAAAAGCCTAATGATCTTTTATGACAGTAGGGTCCTATTGTAGACAACAAGATTCAAAGATGAATTACATCATTCAGACACTTGTTTTCAGAGGTGTTGATCTATCTTTGATAGTCTGTGTAGACTTGTTTGTTTATGGTTTAACTTTCATGACTAATAAAGGATAGCAGAGTCAAGTGGGCATCAATCTATGGAAAGATGATCCAAATTTTAAAGTTCATTTTTTTACTTTCTGTCAGAAGTCCTTTTGTATGGTTTTCATCGAGGACATCTAAGTTTGACTTTGGTCCAAACTCCCTCAGGGATTTTTGTAAAGAGAACGATTCTTTTGATTTCTTGGAATGAAATAAGCGATTTCTATTCTGTCTCATATGTGTTAATATGTGACTTGGTATTTTTGTTTTTGTCTCCACATTTAATTTTCCATCTGCTATATTGAGAAAATTATATAAAAATGTTGAATTTTGTAGCAACCTTTTATTTTAAAAAATCAGCCTAAGCCCTTGCAACTAATACTTGTGGGTTGGGAAACAAATTTCGAGGCTATAAACATAGGGTGATATTCCCGGCTATCTTGTATTAGCCAAGCAAGATTTGAAAATGCTTGAGTAAGATCAATTCCATATTTTTTCCTCAACATTTATTTGGTGACCATACTGGGGATATCTTCCATATCTCTCTGGTTGATTTTATGCTTGATTATCATTGAATATATTTACATTTCTGATATCTTTCCTTTGATTGTTTCATTTCTTCATGACTGTACCTATTGCAAGGCAGCCCAATATTGAGCCTAGTTTTCAAGATCAGACCAGCATTGCTTTAAACTTGTTTAATACCATCTTAGATACCACTAATACCAAGTTGAGGTTAATCTCTCATGGGCATCAATTGAGAAAGACATAAGTGTCTGAGAATGTTGGGAAGCTAGGAAAAGACAACCTAGGAATCAACCATAGCTTTCTTTTTCTTGTAGTTTTGATCTTCTTTTCATGTCCTTAGACCCTCGCATCTCTAGGAGAAGAAGAGGTTTATCACCTGAAATTAATCCTATTGTTGAAATAGGAAGAAGAAACGTTGTTTTGTCAACCCAACAAAGTACTCTAAGGAGAAATTTGTCTGATTCATCTAGTTCATCTTTCTCTCCCTTACCTATCGTTCACAAGATGGCATCTAGTGGTGGCTCTGGTGGCACTGGAGGTGCTTCTTCATCTCAAATTTTATCCTCATCATTGATTTGTAGCTTATACAGTCACCAAGCCCCTGTCCAATATACTACAAACCTCGCCAAAGTCATTAAAAAGTATGGGCTCTTTCAGTTTGAAGAAGGTGCTACAACTAGGGATGATTTTAGGGGCTAAATTTCACTCATGGGCTATTTTTCCATGGTTTTTCCAAAAAAACGATTTTCTATTCTAAAAATGATTCGCCCAAATTCTATAGGATAAAATTATTTTACCTTAAAAATCGCCAAAATTTTATACAAACTATATCAAATCCTTAGAAATTTGATTTTTTTTATAAAAATATTGCCAAACATTTATAGTTGGCATATGAAGGATTAGTAAGATTCACTAAGGTTTCTACATTTTAAAATAAATTTCCATCCTTAAAATCATCCCTAGATACAACTACTATGTGGCATGTTTCCTCCCCTCTTAACCTAGCACCTGTTACGCATCCACTTCCTAAATTTAAAGAGCATCTCCCTAGGTTTTCAAGGAATAACACGGTCACTATGAATGAACACTTGGTTCCATTTTATAATGCCTGTCATAACTTAGGAGCCAATGACAACGACACGTGTATGCGCTTATTTGTAAATTCCCTTGAAGGGAAGGCTGCGGCCAATTTCTTTAACCTTCCTCATAAGATTTTGTCTACTTGGGAGGAGTTATTTTATTGGTTCAAATATACCTATGGAAAAATCCAAAAGCCTAGCCGAGTAGTTACAGGAGTATAATAACATCACTTATAAGGATGGTGAGACTATCAAGTCCTTCAACTTGCGTTTCACTAAATTATACAACCAAGTCCCTGAACTTATTCGCCCTCAAAACCAAGCCGCTTTCATGCATTATTATAATGCATTACCTTCCCCCTACCATCATAGGATTGAGAAAAAATCCATTGATAATCTTGGTCCCACTCTGCATACTTGTTTAGAGTATGAAGAACATATTGAAAGAACATGTCTTCCTAAGAGATACTCAGTTAAAAAGACAGACATGTATGCCCTCTTACAACTTGTACAAGACATGAATAATCGAATGATAGTGTATGAGAGGAAAGGAAATGTCCCCTCTCTTACCCCTGGAGCTTCATCTTCTTTTGCACCCCTCTTTGTACTTATGGGGTCGTTTTGGGGCCCTAAAAGTTTTTTTTTGGATAGCCACAATCAATCTGTAGACAAAGTCAAATTTTGACAGTGGAGTGTGTATATATTTTAACGACCTTTCCAACGGGCTATCACACGCCTAAAACGGAGGTCGTATGCAAAATATACGACCCTAGGAAGTTGAGGGACAAAATTACACCAACTTACCCATAGGGCCCACATGACTTTTGGCATTTCACCTTCTAGGGTTAGGCTTTTGGATTCCAGGCCAGTTTTGGAATTTGTGAGTAATATGAAAAGGGCCTCTGGAGCCTCATTGTAATCTATTATTCTCAAACGAATGCGCGTAGCAGCCACATCTCTTCTTAGAGATAGCTACCACCATTCAAGCAAGTTTTAGTTCTGCAGTTTTACAATTTCAGCCTATTTCATTATTTAATAGAAGATATTGTTCACTCGATATTTGTGTTATTATTCCTATCTTTATGTTTATTGTATTCAGTTTGCTAATCAGTTCGTTCCACTCCTAAATCTGGATTAGTGGTATCAAAGTGGTCTGCTCTTCATTTATTTTTCTTCGTGCATGTCTCCGACAAGGTCTGGGTACAAGAAGTTGGGACTCAAACCAATTGAGCCATTACAAGATCGGTCATGTCAAGCCTGACAACAACCCATGGGAGATGAAAAGAAATATGATGGAGCAAGAGATCCTATTAAAATGTTGCTCGAGGAAGCCCTCACGTGACAAAGGAACAAAATGATGGAAAACTTCGTGCAGATCCTTCGACAGTTTCCCACGGGAGAAGCATATTCATGAAGTGGCCATGCAACCCCCTTCAAGGTATAGGTAAATTTTGATATTCCATTATTTGAAGGACTGATAGATGCAGATGTTGTAGATAAATGGTTGAATCTACTCAAAGGATATTTTTTGGTCCACAATTGTTTTGATAGGGAAAAAATCACTTTTTCACTACTCAAGGTTGTTCCCCATGTTAAAGACCGGTGGGACACTTACTCTAAGCAAAGGACCATGGAGGAATCTACAATTTTTGTGGTGGCCCCTACATGGGATTCCTTTTGGGATGCCATTAAAGAATAGTATTACCCTGTTGGAAGTTACGAGGACCAATACACTAGATGGACCACCCTACATCAAGAAAGGGACCAGACAGTACCATACTTCACTAATATTTTCCATACCCTACGCACCAAATTAGGTATCAAATATTCTGAGCATCATCTGGTGCTCAAATACCATGGTTGTTTGCATAGATACATTCAAACATAAATGGAGTTCCTTTACATCACCTCATTGGGCACGGATTATAGATACATTTTCAAGATCGAGCATAAATTTAAGCAGAAACGGAGAGAGTTTGGATCTGCAAACCCATCACAGCTGAAGCACGGAAAAGGAAACGCCAACCCACATAGAAAGGGACCAAGTCAAGATGATTGCCCTTAGGACAATCCATCCAAGCTGTAAAATAAGAAGGGAAATGATAAGACGAAGAAGGAAATAGGAAAATGGTGTGAGTACCATAAAATTCCTTGGCACAACACTGATGAATGTCACTCCAAGTAATCCCTCGTGGTCGTGCTGAAGGCTTCTGATTCAGAGGCTGATTCTAATTCCGAGTCAAATACTAAAGGAGGGAAGCTGATTATCGATGTTGAACCTAGTGCCATGGTTACCACCACCAAAGTCCAGCCAAGTGAACCAGAAGAACCAGAGGAAGGGGAACGCTTCTTTCACTCGCAGATGTGGGTCAAGGGGGATATGATTCATTTCATTGTCGACAGTGGTAGTCAGAAGAACCTTATTTCAACAAAGGTTGTCAAGCAACTGGACCTGCCAATGAAACCACACCCACATCCCTACACCATCGGTTGTCTTCTTCAAGGAAGAGATCTCCATGTGAGTCAACAGTGATGTCTACCCTACGGCATCAAGCCTTTCAAAGATGAGGTATTGTGTGATATTTCTCCCCTTGAATTTTGTGATATTCTTTTAGGACAACCATATTTGTGGAAGCGTCATTTTGTGTATGAGTCTAGACCCCGCAGTGTTATTATTACTTTGGGTAGACAATTGTACAGGATCCCAGAGGTGGCACCGTCTACTACTATTTCTTTAATCTCTGCTAAGAAGTGCAATAAGGTCATTTCTTAGATCGGGAAGTTCATCTTCTTTTTTATCCATGCTCACAGTAAGTAGAAGGTCATCGCCACATATGTGGCCTCTACACAACACCTCTCTTTGCATAAAAATCAAGTGGATGGGATCGTGGAAGAATACAGAGACATCTTCGCCTCACCTACAGGGGTACCGACACACTATCAAGTCAAGCATCCAATTGATCTAACCTCCGACACACCTCTACCTAATGGACTAGTCTATTGGCGCTCACTGATGGAGAATGACGAAATTGGGCATTATATCCAAGAGCTTCTTCAAAAGTGGCACATCAAGCCAAGCTCCTCCCCTTCCAGAAGCCTGATTGTACTGGTGCAAAAGAAGGACAAAACTTGGTGACTCTCCATTCATTACAGAGCCTTAAACAAAATCACAGTCAGGAACCACTACCCCATTCCCAAGATTGATGACCTTCTTTAACAACTCAAGGGGGAAAATTTCTTTAGCAAGATTGACCTGAAGTCTGGCTACCACCAGGTTCCCATCGAACCAAATGATGTCTGGAAGACAGCCTTCAAGTATAAAGAAGGTCTCTATGAACGGTTATTCATGCCCTTTGGCTTAACAAACGCACCATCCACTTTCATGAGGTTAATGAATGATGTATTGAGACCCTTCACCAAATCCTTTGTGGTATTATATTTGGATGAAATCCTCATCTTCAATAGAATGTGGGAGGAGCACATGTGGCATACTCAGTAGGTTTTGAGCACTCTGCAGTAGCACAAGGTTTATGCCAACTTGTAAAAATCCTCTTTTGGCATAAACGGGGTCCAATACCTAGGCTACATTATTGATTAGCATTGGGTACATGTTGATCCATCTAAGATCCAAGTCATCTATGGCTAGCCATCCCTGACCACACTGATTGAGCTTCAAAGTTTCTTGGGACTAGCCAATTTCTATCGACGGTTCATGTTGGTCTTATCCCATATTGCATGGGCCCTCAGCCAGGTGACCAAGGGCAGTGGTAGGGCCAATTTCATGTGGGGGAAGGAGTAGAAACAGGCATTCGATGATCTGAAACATCACTTATGCTCAGCTCCAGTACTCTCCTTTCTTGATCTGCAACAACCATTCGATATTGAGATTGATGCATCTGACTATGTTGTGGGCACAGTTCTAAATCAGAACAGGCATCCTGTGGCATACCATAGTGAGACACTCTCTGATATTGTCTATAAATACCCCACCTATGAAAAGGAAATGTATTACATTGTACAATCCTACCCTCAATGGAAACATTATATTCTGGGGAAAGAGACGATCATACACATTGATCACAAGCCTCTACAGTTCATACAGACACATGGGAAATTCCAGAACAACCGCCATCAGAAGTGGTCCACCTACCTACAGCAGTTCCATATCAACATAAATTATAAGACATGTATCTCCAATCGTATCGTTGACTTCCTTAGTTGACCTCTTGTGGTTGCACTCACCACTGTGCTCCATTCCCATGGACATGAAGCATCGAAGTGGCCCCAACTTTATCATCAAGATCTGGACTTCACCACCACATATCATCTCTTGGGTACAGGCACCACTGTCACTGATTTTCACATTTAGGATGGAATCTTATGCCACATGGGCCATCTATTTGTTCCTACAAGCGACCATGCAAAGCTGATTTGGGAAGCCCACTACAGTCGAAAGGTATTTTTGCATGTGGTTGATATAAGTCTTGGAAGACCTTCAGCTCTTTGTATTCTTGTTTAAGGATGAACAAACTCTTTTTGTTTCCCTTCATTTTATTTTGACAGAGCTTGATTTAGACTCCATTGTATTTTTCTCACCTTGGGGACCTTCTCGAGTTGTCAAGTATTGAGTATCANGGTTATGGAGGTCTTTAAAACACATGCTCTCTCACCGAGTATTTGTCTCATCCTTGTATAGTAAAATTGTTGGAAAAAGAATGAAACAGGCACTTGCATACAGTCGAGGGATTTCTTCCTCTTTATTATGGTGTCGCTCACTGTTTCTTTACCAGCGTGGTCTTGATTTCATATGGAAACACCTATGTGAATTTTACTAAGTCCAATCAGGGTTCTTGCAAGTTTAAAAATTATGCATGTGTGTAGTCTGGTTTTGTTCACTTCATATTTTATATTGGAATCATCATACATATTACCAATGGTTTTAAAAGAAGTTATACCCATAGAGATAAGGCTCGGGTTTTATGTTTGGGTTGATTGTTGTTTCATTGCAAGATCTTGTCGATTGATATGATGAAGATTGTGTATAATCAGGTATATTTTAAAGTTTGTTCATATTTGAAAAGAGACCTGTGTATATTTTAATTGGGTATGATTGTTGATTGGTAAACAGTGCATGTTGATTATTATCATGGTGCATTATGGATTATCAGGGATAGATGTCGAGCATATTGGTGTTCATTTTATTTTATTTTATTTTACTATTTTTAAAAGAAAGAAAAAAAAGGAAAAAGGATCAGCGTTTTATTAAACAGGAGAAAGATTTTTTTTATAAGTTATGATTGCACAGACTGTTATGAATTAAGGAATTCCGGGAAATCAAATTATTGGAACAACAAGCATTTTGGTATACAATTGAGAAACAGTGAATGTTGGTGCTTTTTGGATTGATTTTAATACAGAGTTGTGATTATTGATTGTTTAATTTGTTTTATGAACAGTATCCATTAAATTCCCTATCATTTTCTCACTTTTTCGCTCATTATGAATCCCCTCACAATCCCAGATTCACTTTGCACACCTGGTTCTTAAAATTAAATTAAAATTAAATGGAAACTCTTTATGACAATAATTAAAAGATAACACAGAGATGGATCACAGTTGATATAATTTTGTTATTGTAACACTATCAATTTTTTAATGACTTGTTGATCAGTAATCATGTTCTTACTCCCTTTCATTTTATCACTTTTCCACCCAATACAACTCCCTCAGATATCCCAGAACCCTTATTTGCCCCCTGCTCATTGACAAGTATTAAATGAATTTTATGGATTGGATTGCATGGGTCTGATGTGATTGTTAAGTCAAACTTTGTTTCATATTAAAGAGATGTCATGTATGGTTTTTTTAAGAAGCTATTTGTTAATAAATGTTTCATACAGGATGAGCTTCTTTAGCAGAGGAAGCCATGGTCGAAATAATAGGGGCAGAGGGAATTGGAACAGAGGGCATAGAAGTCAAAAATTTGTGATACATTTTGATGCAGATACACAAGAGTTAAACTAGCTCTTCCAAGCTATATTTTTCAATTGTATTCGACAAGGGGTAGTCCAAACTAGGCTAGAAATGCCTCCCTTCCAACCCCAACATGTCCCTGGTATCCTTGTCCCCCCTCGTGTTTCATTGCAACCTGAAGTCCCTGAGAATGATGGATGGCAGGAGATTGTTCACCCAATAGTCTTCCAACATCGTGGCTGGCCCAATTTGTCTTTACCTGCTCCTCCTCCACCGGTTAACCCAAATGTCCAAATTCCCCCTGCACACTTACTTGTATAGTCCTCCCACACAAGCAAAATATTCAAAACCGAAGCCCACCACACGCATGACAAAGGAAAAGTTGTTGCTGCCCCCTCCTCTCCCTCAAGTGATTCAGCCAAATCTGTTTCATCTTGCATGCACTTGAGAGATGATTGTTCTCATGTCATCAGTGAGATCAAGCCTCAAGGCTCCACACAGTCTAAGGCTAATTCAGGAAATTCAAATGGAGACAGCAGCAACAAAGGGAAAATTTCCTCCCAAAGTGGCAAATATGGTTTTTGAGTACATTTTATTATTGATTTGTTGAGAACAGTTGATTGTTGAAGTTTTGGACAACATATTATTTTTGGATATTTTGGATATTATATGTTTGGATATGGTTTAAAATATCATTGATATTTAATTTTCAAATTATGAGAATGATGATGGGAGCCACAAGGAGGGATGTGTTTGATTGATTGACTATTTATGTTTATTTTTGTTAAGAAACTAAAGGGAGTCACAAGGGATCTCACCTAATAGTTATTATTTATTAAAGACCCTTATTATTATTATTATTATTATATTAGTTCTTACCCTAACTAAAATTTAGTTGAATTTTAGTTAACTTAACTAAAAGAACTAGTTTAACTACTTCAACTAATTTGGGATGCATAAAAGAAAAATGAGAAGGAAGAACAAAAGGAGAATAGAAGGAGAAAGCATATTAAGGTTTTCTCTTGAGTTTTATTGAGATAGTTTAGTTTTAATTCATTCTTTAATTCATTAAAATCCCAATTCTCTTTTATGACAGCATGGTCCTATTGTAGACAACAAGATCATATTTGAATTACATCATTCAGACACTTGTTTTCAAAGGTGTTGATCTATCTTTGATAGTCTGTGTGGACTTGTATGTTTATGAATTAAATTTCATAATTGATAAAGGATATTGTGCAGATTCAAGTGGGCAGCAATATATGGCAAGTTGATCCAGTTTTTAAAGTTTAGTTTTTTACTTTCTGTCAGAAGTCCTTTTGTATGGTTTTCATCGGGGACATCTAAGTTTGACTTTGGTCCAAACTCCCTTGGGGATTTTTGTAAAGAGAACGATTCTTTTGATTTCTTGGAATGAAATAAGCGATTTCTATTCTGTCTCATCTATGTTAATATGTGACTTTGTATTTTTGCTTTTGTCTCCACATTTACTTTTGCATCTGTTATGTTCAGAAAATTATATAAAAATGTTAAATTTTGCAGCAACCTTTTATTTTAAAAAATCAGCCTAAGCCCTTGTAACTAATACTTGTGGATTGGGAAACAAATTTGGAGGCTATAAACATAGGGTAATATTCCTAACTATCTTTCCTTACCCAAGAAAGATTCTAAAATGCTTGAGTAAGATCAATTCCATATTTTTTCCTCAATACTATGGTCGATTGTTTTTGAAACCGTCCAAATCAGGTTGGTCCTCTCCTCTTTCTCATTCATTTCAATGTTTTTTATTGCATTTCAGCCCTTAGTTTAGGTGCTTAGGCTCCTTGGGAAGCCCTAGAGCATCGAACTAGATTGACGCTCCCTTAAGTAATCTAGGGGAGTGTTGATCATGATTTCAACTCTCTGGTATGTGCGTTGAGAGAGTGTTAGCACTCTATTTTCTTCTTTAAGGGAGCAGTAGGCGCAAAAATTAAATTTTATTTTATTTTTAGGCTAAAAGAGGACAATTTATTTCTTTGAAAACTTAGCTAATGATGATTAATTAATGAATTTTCAAGTTTTCCTCGTAGATAATCATGATTGAATGGAAAGAATGCGAGCATGATGAGACGAAAACCATAAAGTCAAACTTAGATGTCCCCTCAAGATAAAGTCAAACTTAGATGTCCCCGATGTACTTCATGAGCTTGAGGGTTTACAAGACCCTCAAGCGAGGATGACCTTACAAAATTTTGGCTTTCTCAAGTACTTCAAACTCCAAAATATGAGGAAATAAGTTCTTTTGCTTAAATATTTGATCAATTTATGGGAAAATGATGAGAAAGAATTCCAAATAGAACCAAATGCTCAAGATCGATATGGATGAAATGTACTTTTTGACAGGGCTCTCAAGGAGAGGAACGCCTATTCTTTTATCTGGACATTGGGCCACTCCTTGACAAACAGAGGCATATGTTGTCCAATACTGCATACTAAGGTCACACTTGGTAGGAGGGAGGGTCGTCATAAAAAACGTGATGGATTTGTCTCTCCGATCCATCCTATTTTCTATTACTAAACTAGCAGGGAGTACTAGTTCTTATCTCGCTTCAAAATTGCAAATCTCTTATGCCATTCAATGTTTGGAGCCCAGGTTTCTGAAGTGGAGTGCCAGATGTTTTAGGAACGTTAAGAAGAATATATCCAAATGTTCAATGGGGAGACAGAAATAGTTTGGGTATGGATCCTTCTTGGTCTCTTTTTTCCTGGAGCGAGTTCCACATATGCAACCACAGGTTGCACTAATAGCACATCCTGCAACTGAGCCCCGCATGGAGCAGTAGACTAGTCTTTCCCCTAGGTTGGGGAATGAGCCCTCGGCCTTTCAATTTGCAACTAAATTTTTTGCATGGTGGAGGAGGAAGTTGGTGGTGATAGAGGATTTTCCATATGTTGGGGTGGATTTCAGGGGTGGTGTGGATTTAGTTCTTCCTGAGGGTATACAGTGGGATGCATCAAGTATGAAATATCATAACCTTGTAACAATTATTTTCTAGTTTTTATATGTTTTTTATTGTACAAAGAGGGATCTAAATCATTTTCTTTCATCATGCAGACAGAGGTGTGTCATGTCCGGAAGAGATTCCAACATTAGGACGTCACGGAGATGCTCAGGCAGTGACAGAGCATGATGTCGTAGTGGGAGGACTCCAAGAGGTGGAGAGGAACCTCTGTGGTTTGACCATGGGCATTACTCCCCTGAGGAGGCGATATGTACCTCTACACCTTCAGATACATACAGTTGGGTTCCCTGAAGGTCTCAACCATTTTCTATGATGAGTAGTGAGAGCAGTAGTGTGTTATATGGAGCATAATGTGGTGCAGGGGTACTAGTAGATTCTCCAGTCATTTTAGTCTTTTTGATGATTCTATGGGCATAAAAAGCCAATGTTTTTCCCTGTTATGTACTTTTGGATGATGTATTTTGACAAAAACATTTTCTATCAATCCTATATATAAACGAGCTTTGCAGTGACTAATTATGTTGTATTTTTGTTTTATGTGTTGTTTCTATACATATCCTTTATGTTCCAATTTTTTATATATGTGAAATATACCAATCCAATATATAATTTGCTAACGAATCTATAATCATATTGAGTTCTCTTGATATATGCCTGTATTCTAGAAATTCAAAAGATATTTCGAGACGACGAACCCTTAGATGGATATGTAGTAAAACTGAGTTGTGAACAACATACTCACGATTTAGTTGGTGAACCATGAGTTGAGAATCAAGGTTGATAATCGTTTTCATACCTGGAGAGGAAGCTTCAGTTAAAATTCTGATGAAGGCGTGATATTCTGCAATGTTATTGGTCATAGATCTGAGGAAAATTCCTCCTAAATTCACTAACTCGCTAGAGTGGTAAATGAACCAAGCTACAGAAGTGATATTCTGGGTATGTCGACTAGCGCCATCCACAAACCCAAAATACATGGGAAAGGATGATTTCACTTTTGCATTCAATCACAAATCAAAGTATAAGCAGTCAGGGAAAAACTCATGCATGCAAAAGAAAAGACACACCATGTCAAAAGTATATAGTATAGTAATGTACAAAGAACACATGTGAGATATTCTATGCATAGTACTTCTTGAGTTAAATCCCATTTCAGGGCTCACCGAGATATATTCCATCATAATCTACTAACTCGTAGAAACCTCTGTGTAACACACGTTGTATGATGTATGTCCCATGCCACATGGGTTCTAACTTTCTTGCCCCCAGTTTTTCATGATCTTGATCATAGACGAGGACTAGATCTCCTTCTACAAAAGTGTGAGGTTGGATGGACTTATCATATTGAGTTTTGATGTGTTTCTGATATGTCTCATTGATGAGAGAAGCATCGCGACGGGTTTCATCCATCTTGGTTAGATATTAAAAGCATTCCTCTTAAGCAAAAGTATGGCGTAGGATTTCTATGGTGAGTTTCAATGAAGGAATATCACATTCAATCGGTAGCATTGCTTCTATCTTGTATACCAATTGGAAGGGTGTAAATCCAATTTCGGTTTTAATAGAAGTTCGATAGGCTTGGAGTACAGAGAAGAGTTGAAAATTCCAAAAGGTTATATTTACTCCCACCATGCGTTGAAGCATGGTTTTCAGGTCTTTGTTTATGGTTTCAACTTGTCTGTTTTCCAAAGGGTAGTAGGGGGATGAATTTTCATGGAGAAAAACTAACTTGGTGCACAATTTACCCATCATCTGGTTCTGGAAATGGGATCCATGATCAGTTACAATAGCTTGTTGGATTACTGAGAGGGGGGGTGAATAAGTAATAATGTAATTATAATCCTTTTTCTTCAAATGTTATATCAATGTAGAATTATTATCCAATAATGAGCAGTAATAAATAAACAATCACACACATACACAGTACACCAATGTTTTACATGGAAACCCAAATTGAGAGAAAACCATGGAATGCTTTTTCTTATATGTCTTGAAGAACTACATTCATTGGAAGCACCAACTTCCTTTGTTTTCCAGCTGCAACTGGAAGGAGGCTCCGCACCAACTTTGTTTTCCAGTTGCAACTGAAGGAGGCTCCAACCTCAGTTTCTCATAGGGCTACAACCTTGAGGGAAGCTCCAACTCCCCCAAATCTTGGTTACAACAAATAAGAAGGGAGGCTACAACCCCCAATGTTCTCCAGATACAACCACATATCCTTGCTCTGTCCTGCCACCCTTGAAGTAGAAGTAGAATGATGGAACCACTGTTGCACTATCACTGTGAGATACATCGTTGTAAACCTGTAAAATAAATATGAACCATGCATCGACCATGCATCAACATGTACCTCAACCTCAATCAACATGTACACAAATCGGCGTATCAACCATGCACCAACATGTAATCAACCTCGTATTATAAACAAGTGCATCAACCATGCACCAACCTGTAATCAACCTGTATTACAAACAAGTGCATCAACCATGCACCAACCTCAATCAACCTCGTATCATAAACAAGTGCATCCAACCATGTGTACCAAGTATGTACCAATAATGTATCAACTACCATCAACTATGACTCATCAATATGTACCAACATCATCAACTATACACCTCATGTATGTGCTTCAACTCATCATACTACTTGTCTCAACCATGTATCAACATGTACTCAACCAAAAGCCCTCATCAATTTCATATATCATCCAAATCTGATTTGTACCTCTGTAATATACCCGGTGTATATGATCGCATTCTGTGAAACCTTCCTTAACTTTAAAACAAGAGACTAGCATTTTCATCAAACTTTTCTTTAGTCTCACATGCTCATTTGATTAGTCAACAACCCTAACTTGAAGTAATCATAATCTTGAACCCAGAATGTATAAAGATCTAAAATTGATACACAATGTTCTTTCAGTGCGTGTTTTATGCAATTCTCCAAGTGTCACTACTTGAAAACTCTCAAAAAATAAGTTATAGCAAAAATGGCATACCTTTTGAATTCTCGGGCTTATTCTAGAGAGTAACCTGGTAGAGCGTGCCCCATTACTACAATATTTATTGAAATGATTTGAAACTATTACAAAGAATACTATAGATCATAATACCCCAACCAAAAATTTCACCAAATTCTGTACCGTTATGAAGAAATTATGACGTTTTGACCCGAAACACCCGATTTTGACTAGTTTCAGGATCGGCCACAAACCCTATTTTCCACAGAATGTAACTCCCAAAATAAAATGACCCACAAGCTGAATTTCCTTTAACCAAATATACTTGGATATGTTTTCTCGGCCTGAATAGAAATTTTACATTCTGAATCATTATAGAAAATGTTATGGCTTAAAATGGTGAGATGACCTAAAAATAACATACCTTAGAAAGCAATTCCATCAAAGAATTTATCCTTCCCTTGCATTTTCGGCCTTCTTTCCTTCACTTTCCTAATTTCAGCTTAGGATATCATTTGTATACCCTCAAACCCATATATATTCATTCTCAAGTGTGGATTCAAATGAGAGAGCCCTAGTTCTTATTTATATCACTCTCCAAGTAGCTTCCTTAAAATTATATCTTCTAGGTCACTTTGGCCCCACTTTCCCCTATTTTAGGGTTGGGTCCATCTCTAATTCTCCATTAAAATTATTATTGAAATAATTTTATTTTGTATTCACTTTGAATTATAATACACTCTCATCACTTCATTTTATTATTTTCTTACCTTTTAAAATCTCTTAAACCACTTTGATTACTTTGACCTTTGTAGCTTCTTGGTAGATGACATATGAGGGTCCTCCAACTTCATAAGGCCATAACTTCAAACCATGAGGAGTTATGTGACTTATACACCGGGCCAGAAATGGCATGACATGTAATATCCTATATAGAATAGTATTATCTAAAATATATCATAATCCTCATACCATTACCCATCAAACAAACTTGGGTCCATTACTCAAACCCGGTGTCTCCAACTTCTCAAGGCCATAACTTCTTAACCATGAGAAATATGACATTCCACATACCAATCGAAATGACATGACAAGAACCATCCATATAGATATTTTCCCCGACAAATTCACTCTCTCATCTCATTATTCTACAATTAAGCATGGGTTCTTGCTCCAATAAAACATCTTCTCAAGTGAGGGTTTTCACCATAAGGGGACCACTTTGGAGTTCATCCATATTTACTTTATCAACCATGAAAAAATAATGAGCTCAGTATTTTACATCAAACACTATTGGTTCCATTACCCAAACTCTTGTGCAATGGTCTTTTCTTCAAGGGTTGACATCACCACAAATCCTTCAACCTTAATAATCACCCCCTTTGCATTGATGGAAACACTCTCGATGCAACACTAAATCATATCACTCATACTCCCTCTAGAACCATGCCTCTCTCGTCTTCCTCAGATATGATAAGTCCGATCTCCCGAACCATGCTCTATGTCCTTCCGGTGATTCGATAATCTCTCCCTTTGTCAATGGTACAGAGCCCATCCCCCGATAGATCGGGTCTCTTGCATGGTGCTTCCTTGTGTAATTTCTAAGACATATATGATAAGAATTCAAAAAACATTCATTTTGGAGTAGAAATAACCTTATTTGGCAAAGATATTCAAAGGCTTCCCGCGGAAGTGTGGTTTTGTAAAGATGTCCGCCACTTGTTCTTTGTGCCCACATAATCAACCTTGATGTTCTTCTCTAACTGCTCCCGTGAGAAAGTGATACTTGATTGAATGTGTTAGTCTTGGAGTGCATCAACAGTTTTGAGATACCGATGGCACTTCAGTTATCATTAATCATGTTGAATAAGTTTTACCATAGAACAAACCCCGTGATATACCTATTAAAGTTTGTTTCATCCAAATAAATTGCATACAACATGATGCTACTGCAATAATATAATTTCTACCGTAGATAGAGATATCGTATTTTAGATTGCTTTCTTACTTAGCCATGATACCAAACACTCTCACCTATAGAACTGCTCCACCGGTGTCAATGGGCCATCAATACAACTCCGCCTAATCAGACTGTAGACCATATGATAGATTCTTTCCTTTGGATACCATAATCCAAACTCTTTGTTCCTTTGAGATATTCAAGATCCTCTTTACCGCTAATACATGTGATTCCTTTGATGCTTCTTGAAATCGCAAGCACTCATTCAATCACTGCAAGATTACATCTCGTATTCTAGATTTTACTCATATATACAGGGTCGCCATCATTGACCTATATTGCTCTAATCAGAGGACTTTGAATCATCATCTTGCTCAATCCATAACCGTTTGCATTGGAGTGATAATCGGTTTGCAATCTCTCATTTTGAACCTCTTTAGCATTTCCCTAATATACTCTTATTAAAGAGTGAAACGGAGGATGGATCTGGAGGACGGATGGATGGAGGATGGATGGAAGGAGGATGGATGGAAGGAGGAAGGAAGGAAGGAGGATGGACGGATGGAATGGAGGACGGATGGAATGGAATGGATGGAATGGATGGATGGAATGGGGAAGGATGGAGGATGGAGTGGATGGAATGGACGGATGGATGGATGGATGGATGGATGGACGGAATGGAAGGATGGATGGAAGATGGATGGATGGATGATGGAATGGATGGATGGAAGGAAGGATGGATGGATCGGATGGATGGATGGATGGAATGGATGAATGGAATGGAATGATGGATGGATGGAATGGATGGATGGATGGAGGAAGATGGATGGATGGAAGGATGGAAGGAAGGAAGGATGGATGGATGGAAGGTGGCCGGATGGATGGATGGATGACTGGATGGACGGATGGATGGATGGAATGGAATGGATGGATGAATGGACTTCAATGTAGAATTATTATCCAATACGAGCAAGTAATAACAAACAATCACACACATACACAAGCACACCAAGAAAGTTCTACTGGAAACCCAACGGAGAAAAAACCGTGGAATTTCTTTTTCTTTATATGTCTTGAAGAATTACATTCATTGGAAGCACCAACTTCCTTTTTTTTCCTGTCAATGCAACTGAAGGAGGCTCCAACTCTAGTTTCAAGCTACAACCCGAGGGAAGCTCCCATTCCCCAAATCTCTCTGCTTCAACCAGAAGGAAGATACAACCATCAATGTTCTCCTCCTGCCATAACCGAAGGTGGCTACAACCACTGCTCCTTGCCCTTAACTCACACCGGGTAGAAGTAGAATTATGGAACCATCATCACACTATCACCGGGTGGAGATATACTGCTATAAACCTCGTATCAATAAATCTCAACCATGCATCAACCCTCGTAATTTCAACTCTTATAATCAACCCTGGTAGACACAACCAAGTGTATCAACCATGCACCAACCTATAATCAACTCCTCGGTATTATAAACAAGTGTATCAACCATGCACCAACCTCGTAATCAACCTCAGAATTCACAAACAAGTCAATCAACCATGCACCAACTCAGAATCAACCTTATACCATGTCGCGTATCCAACCATAAAAATTGGCATGTACCAATCATGTGTCGTCAACTACTTCATCACACCCAAGACTCATCAATATTTACCAACATCAACTATACACCTCATGTATAAGCGCCAATTCATCAACTACTTGTCTCAACCATGTACCAACATGTACCAACCAACCTTCATCAATTATCATCCAAATCTGATTTTAGCTCTATAAAATATACCGTGTATATGATCACATTCCTACAAACCTTTCCTCTTAACTTTTAAAAACAAGAGACTATCATTTTCATCAAACTTTCTTTTAGTCTCTCATGCCTAGTTTTGGATTAGTCAACAACCCTAACTTCAGAAGTAATCATAACTTTAAACCTCAGAATGTATAAAGATATGAAACTGATACACAATGTTCTTCAGTCTGCTTTGTGCAAATTCCTCCAAGTGGAACCACTTGAACCTCTCAAAAAGGAGTTATAACAAAATGGCATACCTTGCTGAATTTTTGGTCTTATTCTATAGAGCCATCTTGTAGAGTGTGCCCCACACAAAATGCTTCTGATGAAAATGATCTGAAACTATTGGCTACCAGAATATCATAGGACTATGCAACATAACCAACACATTTTGTTCTCATCGAATTTGATCTATTATGAAGAAGTTATGACGTTTTTACCCCAAACACCGGATTTTGACTAGTTCAGGACTGACCACAAACCCTTCATTTGCCGTATCGTAACTCCTAAAATACAACGACCCACAAGCTAAATTTTAACCATAGATACTTGGAGTTTTTCACTTTAATAGAAATTTCAGGATTCAAATCATTATAGAAAAAAAAATTATAGCAATAATGGTGAGATGACCGAAAATAACATACCTTAGAAAGCACCATCAAAAGAATTGTCCTTCCTTACTGGCCTCTTTTCTTTCAGCCCTCTCAGAATTTCAGCTAGATATCATTTTGTATATCTTATAAACCTATACATATTCAATATTCTCAAGTGTGATTCAAATGAGAGAACCTTGCCTCTTATTTATACTCTCCGCAGCTTCCTTAAAACATCTTCTAGGTCACTACCGAATTTTCCTTATTTTCCAGTGTTGGGTCCACTTCTAATTTCTCCATTAAAATTATTATTGAAATAATTTATTTTTTATTCACTTTGAATTATAATACACTCATCACTTCCACTTTTTATTATTTACCTTTTAAAATATCTTAAACCACTTTGATGACTTTGACCTTTCGGGGCTTCAAACCAACATATGAAACTTCGTAAGGCCATAACTCTCTCAAACCATGAGTTGTTATGTGACATTCCACATAAAAAAAAAAAAAAAAAAAAAAAAAAAACTATCCATATAGAATATTATTATCTAAAAAATATATCATAACTCATACCATTACCCATCAAACAAACTTGGGTCCATTACCCAAACCTAGGGTCTCCTAAATTCTCATGACCATAACTCTCTAATCAAGGAGGAATTATGTGACATTCCACATACCACAGAAATGACATGACAAGAACTATCCATCTAGATATTTTCCCCGACAAATTCTACTTTCCCTTCATCTCATTATTCCACAATTGAGCATGGATTCTCTTGCTCCAAAAAAAAGCGCCTTCCCATGAGAGCTTTCACCATAAGGGACCACTTTGAGTTCATCCATATTTACTTCTTTATCAACCATGAAAAAAAACACACGAGTCATATTTACATCAAACACTATTGGGTCCATTACTCAAACCTTTGTTCTATGGGTCTTTTCTTCAAGGGTTGACATCAATGACAAACTCAACTTAATCAACATAGCTTTGTGGGACACCAAATCCAGCGATGATGTGATTGAACACAAAAAAGTGTTGCAAGCAGTAGCCAATGTTAAGGAATGTAGGCATAGCCTCACCATTTAGTGGAAATAATCGGGACGACAATGATGATATAACCGCGTTCTCAATCCAGGTGGTAGGTTTACATTGCATGCACCCATGCCTTATTTTGCAAGGGGTCGACGGAGACAATGGGATGAAGTGGAGTTATGTGGGTATGTTATTTCTTCTGAAATATATGATATGGTGGGATTTTTTTAATGGCCTCAATGCAATCTTTGAATATGGAAGTCCAAAAATAACTCAAGTAATCTAAAAAAAATTGGGTTGTGTTATCCTGGAAAGGTGACCACAAGCTCCAAGGTGACAAACATTCAAAACTTGTTCAAATTTATTCGCTACGAAATGTCGTATCAAAATATCAATGCCAGCGATGTTATCACAAGTCACTAACGATAATGTAGCACTTTTAATGGCGTCTAATGACTATCTCATCGGTGGGAAATGATAGGTCGAAGTGTTGGGTTTTGAGATAGAGAATAATATATCCATACCATGGATCAAAAGATTTGATCAAAAAAAGGGATTCATCAAGAAGGGAATCGTTGGGCTCGCAAGTATTCTCATCATTATGGGGAATATCACAAATTAATTTAAAACCAAACATTTTAGCCTTTGATTTTAAAAACGAGATCAAATTCTTGAGAGTGACGACCATTTTGAATATTTTCCCCGCACTTGACAAAGTCAATATGGTACATGGGGTTCAATTTTGCAATGACATTGGTAGTGCATAACAGAATATAGTGGAAAAATCTTCGATCTAATAATAACTTATTAAAAGTTAAATTTTGACATGTGAATATCTGAGTTCGGGACCTAATAGAGTCTTACTCAAATAGTAGATCACATGTTCGGTACTGTCTCCATCCTCCTTTGTACTAACACCATAACAATATGGAAGTAGAGGCATCCAAATAAAGGATATAATATTTCACATAATTTGGTGGGTGAAAAAGTGGTGTGTTTGTTAAAGCATGCTTAAGAGCGCTTTCGTATCCCGATGAAAGGGTCATCTTTCTATAGCAATCTCATGAATCCTTTAGTGATTTCAGCGTAATTGCAAATAAAATGGTTAAGAGTTTGCCTTCCCTTGCAAACTTTGTAGTTGTGTAAGTTTATTGGGAAGGGGTAAAGCAAGAATAACTTTAACTTTGGCATCCAATCAATCTCAGCCTTTGGAGACTATGAAGTCTAGGAGTCTCCCTGATTCAACAAATAAAATGAATTTATGGGGGTCAAACGTATGTTGTAAAACCGGCATTGAAGAAATATGGCTTGTAGGTGACCAATATGGTCTTGTCGATGATTCGAGTGAGCTGGTAAGTCATCAAGATAAGGTTCAATGATATATTCAATGTTTTGGAACGCATACGACATAGCCCATTGAAACGGTCTAACATTTTAAGGTCAAAAGGTAATTTCCAATAAGCTGCAAATCCCCATGGAAGATGAAGGTTGTTTCATGTTGATTAGTTGGTAAAATGTCAATATGGTTATATCCGTGAAATCCATCCATAAAGAGAAAATGGTGCTTCGGCATAATTATCGATAATTTGGTAGATGAAGGGTGTAGGGTAATTGTCCTTGGGACAAGCCTTTTTAAGATCTTCAGAATCGACAAAACATGGAATAGAATTCTTTGTTTCAGAGGACTTGAAATGATGTTGGAAATCCATTTGGTCAGAGGGATGGGTTAAATAAAGATGTATTTTAATCATTTTTCGACTTCTTCCTTGATTGTCGCGGTATTTTTAGGATGGACCGGGCGAAGTTATTGTCTCACAGGTTTAACTCCTAGGTAAGTTTGGATTTGATGCACACCAATTAAAGGATCGGTCCCTGGTATTTATTTGTAACTCCAAGTGAATATGTCACAGATTTCTTTGAACAAGGTGGTATAATTTTCAACTTCTTCAACTGAACAATTGGCACCTAGTTGAATGTTTTCCACAATACCTTATTTAATTGATATGTCAACAGTGATAGTGGAAGAGATGTTTCCTAAATTCCCCTCGGAGATGGTATCCTAAGTAAGTATTGGAGATTGGGTGGAGTCTATGATATCACTAGGAAAGATAGAGTGTAAATGAGTATTTCTGCCATCCAAACTAGAAGAAAAGGATGAACGATATGTTGGCATCCCATGGTTCTCCTCAATACTAACTACTTCCATAATAGATTCATCTAATGGAAAAATCGGTTTATCAAAATAAAGTAGAGGATAGGGAATCTAACTGGGATGGTAATGAATATGTAGTACGCCAATAGATGTTGGTCATCTAAAAAGGGAGAAGTGGATTGGAGAGAAACGTATGATGTTTCAGCTAGACTAAGTGGCATAGCGTCACCTAGCGTATCGAATTTAAAGGACTTAGGTATGATCCATGATTGTGATGATCAAAGGATTGATGTGCCATAGTAGAAATCATATTGATCATTGTGATGTCTTGCGTAGTGGGAGGAAGAGGTATAGGAAAGGTACCCATGACCGAAGAGACTTTCAAGATACCTACCCCAACACTTCATAAGTAATTTTTAGTTCTAAAAGGAATATCAAGTTGGTCGCTTGAGTGCGAGTATCATGTGTGCAGTAATCTAACTGATCAAAAAACCTTGATGAGGGAATTGGATTCCATCAAAAACTGATGAAGCAACAACGTATTAACATGTAACCAACTCTTCTTAGCAATAAGTTATAACTCATGTATAATGGATCACTTCAACATCTACAGAAAGAGTTTTTCCTCCCAATTGAATGGTTAAGGATTGTAATAATCCATGAGGATGGAAACATCTTCCATCAAATGCTCAAAACATGGTGGGATATTGATTAATACCAAGTGATTTATGCCCTATAGTAAGCCAAGGAAATGACACATGTGAATGACCCCTCATCAAAAATCGTGTAATGAATATGTTGATTATGGACAATGACATTGAATTGGAAAGCAAGTTGGTGAGAGAGTCATGATTTAAAATTATCCGTATTGAACGTGATATTATTGGATAACTTGGGATCTATAGCTCTGATGGCTGCCAAGAGATTCCTACATTGGCTAGGGCAATGTTGTATAAATTCAAGAGTTGACATAGTGCAAGGCTTTTAAAATAAATCTTCAACAATGTTTTACTTTGAGCAACACATCTAATTAGGGATTTCAAAGGTCGACTTTCGAATTGTGCTCTTGGGTGAGCATAGAATAGAGTCAAATGTTGGTTTCTCAATCTAGAGTGGTACATATGGAGTATAATCGGAGTGGACTCTGGATCCAAAGGTAGTTCTAGTATCATCGCTTCCTTTATCGGGTTTACCTGGTGGTGTGTGATATGTCGTAGCACGAGTGGTCAAAAGTATCCCATTAAACATGTAAATGCATGCACTCGATGAAGCTTCCTCATTGGGATGATTTAATACCTCCCTGGAGGTGTAGATGTTTTGAAACCGACTTGAGTGTGAAAAAATTACGTCAATACAAAGAAGTTGAGAATATTCTTTAACTTTGGCAACTTCGTCTCTATCAGGGGACAATCTCATATGTATGATATTCACCCACAAATGAGATGATGAAATTTTGGTTTTCACGTTGAACATCGCTTTCCTCGCGAGCGTGGTTGTGTTTTTGTTTTTATTCGTCGACAATATTTTTATTAGGTTTATTCTTAGTTTTATTTTCCCCCATCTGTTTTGTTTTGGAGAAGTATATTGAACTGCATTCACCTCGCAAGATACTTGAGTTGGGGTGGAGATTGATGAGAGTGAATTCGACCCAGTAGCGAGGGAATTTAATGAATGATTGGTTGTGTCGATCAACTGTGAATTGGACTAGGTTTTGATGGAACCAATAACACCATCCGAATGAATCCAAGGAGGATGGTTTTGATGAGTCAGTTGATGTACAGGGGAGCATTTGAAATCAATTGATACAAAGTATTATATTGGGAATAAACCACCTGTGATACTAGGGCACAAGAAATGGCTTCTCTTCTATAATGACACCACCCATGGCTACATCATGAGAAATAGGAGGTAAAAGAGATTTAGTGAACCATTCATCCAGTGATTGGTCAAGAATGGTTGCTTTAATCAACCATCATCATCACGTTCATTCATGAATATGATCAGAAACATGTACGAAGTTTGTCCGCACAAAGCGGGAGTCGTACCTTGTAGTCGGCCCTCGTAGTGATAGGCAATTGGAAGCGAGTGAGAAAATCCACGGCGCGAATTCAAATCTTGAAAAGTATCGTGTTGTAAATCAATGTACCATTTAGCCACTGAACCCATAAGTGTACACTAGAAAATACTTAATCTAATAGAATCATTAGTGAATTTGATGAACACCATAGATGAAAGTTCATAACATGGTTATTAGGGTCTTCACCATGTTTTTCATCAAATTCAGGAATATCAGAAGGTAATTTGGCAGGAATGACTGGCCATAAAGGAGAGTGTAATATGGGATCATTTGTCAAATGTGATAGATCTAGAAGATCTAACATAGACAATAATGGTAGTTGTTGGTTAGGTTTTCGATATCGGTATAACCATATTGCGTGGGAACACCGGTAGGACCATAAAATGGTTGTGGCGGATAGTTGTAGCCATCAAGTCCTCCCATATGTTGTTGATATTGACCAACAAAAGTAGGATTCATTTTTTTGAGGAATTTTCATAAAAGGAGAGGCGATACCCATTTGTCCCTGGGGATTATAACCAGTGTAACCTATGGGAGGATAGTTTTCTTGATTAGTTTGAGGTGGATAACCGCCCCTGAGGAGGATAACTAGGTTGACCTCGGTGAGGTGATCTTAAAACGAAGAAGACTTGAAATCTTGAAATTATTTTGTAAGTAAATTTTATGTGTTAAAAGCAAAATGGATCAACTTTGCAACACATTAATTAAAGGATTGCTCATTCAAGATACAAACAAACACAAAGATAATCAATGAACATAAGCACATAAACACAAAGAATTGATAAAGGAGTTCACCCCTCTGGGCTACATCTCCTAGTCCAAAATTTCCAATGGATAATTATTATTAATTGCTCAAAAGTGTCACAAAAACATGCCTTTACAATGCTCAAACTCCACCAACGTGACTACCCAATGGTTTTATATCCAAAACCCCAACAGGCTTTTTTGGCACCTCTTCAATCGGGTCGAAAAACGAAGAAGTTAGCCTCCTCGAAGTCCCCCTTCAAGCTTGATGTCTCTCTCGCATCTGCCAAAACGCACTTGTGTCATGAACCTGGCACACGCAATTTAAAGCATGAAACCCAAATTTCAATCGGAAAATCAAGGCCTAACTTATGCGAATCGTAGGGATCGCTATACGTACTTTAACCGCCAGCACCGCACATGAGGTCCTCCATACCACCTTTGCATTGTAAAAGGGTTCGGCCTAAAGGCTAACAAAGCCGCTATAAGTGGCGGTAGGTTACAAACCGCGGTGTGAACCATATTTAATATACCAAACACGCCCATAGTACCGAAGCCATATGACAAGGTCATATGGTATATAGGTTATAACCACGTGCCATAATCGAAAACCCCACGTACCATTTAACAAGTGTATGGTCATATGTTTCAAAGTATAAAATCGTGGGTCAGGGCTAAGCCCTACCACCGCCATTTAACACATAGTTTGACTTTAAATATATCACATATATATAACAAAGGCGTAAATGGTGGTCCGCGACCGAGCGACTTTCAGGAAGGCGCTACACCGCTGGGGAGGTTTTGGGGTCAAACCCATGGACTCCAATATATTTTGATCAAACAACCACTATAGCAGCCATTACGGCGTTTCATGATCGGCCACGGCACCAAACCACCAACCATAAGCTGACAGTGTCGAACACCATTCACCACATCTACTGTAACCAAACACCGCCATGTCATCACATGCCATGCCAACGCATCGGCCGTGTATTATCCCCTATCATCCATAACGATCTGCATAACGTCTCCCTTTTCGCAGACAAGTTTGACATTCACCCAGATTGGTAACATCTCGCCTCCCCACGTCCGCTTGAGATTAAATCGAGTTGCGCTATTTGCAACAACGAGGCTCACGCCTTTTAACTAGTTTTGAAGCTTATTCCTCGGTTAACTTCTGAATTTTTGAGCAAAATTTGACCTCCTGATCACACCTCCCAATTGGGAAGCTTTTAGACCTCCCAAAGACTAATATCACTTTCATTCTATGTGAATATGAGGGTATAGTTCCCACCCTTCCAACCTCAATCCACTTTGTCTTGCTTTTGGATTCGCCCCTTTAAGACCAACTCTAAGATACTCCACATTTCCTCGCTTTGAAGTTCGTGATTCTCCTCAAGTCAAGGATGGTGTCTTCATGCGCCTATACAAGATACCGGGGAAAAATCATCCATGGAAGGAATATGAATATGCTCTCCTGATCATCAATCAACGGAGGCTCATACAATTTCAAATTCTCAACATTAACAACCTATACATCTTCATATAAGGAGTGCAAGTCTAAAATCTAAAGCATTGTTACCAATCTTGTCGATAATCTGGAAAGGACCATATCAAATCGGTTTCACCTTTTTACCTTCTCCCTTAAGCTTCTCCTCTTACCGGAGATAAAGCCAAACTTCATCTCCAACCTCGAAACTATGATCAACACGATGCTTTTCATGTCTGGTCTTGTACTTGGCTCCCCACTTTTCCAACTTCGCTTGCACCACTTGATGTATCGAATCGTGAATTTGTTCAATGAAATTTTATTCCCTATCAATGTCATATTGACCATCGACGGCAATATCCTTCCCAAAGATAAAATCTAAAGGAGACTGGGCAAATAGCCAAAACATGCTTCAAATGAAGCACGCTTGAGTCGAAGAGCGCTTAGCTCGACAGGCCACATGTTGAATGTAGTGTAAATGTCATCCCAAAGTTTAGATGCTTGTCGTAGCTAGCATGAAGAAGATGCACCACTATACTATTTACCACCTCCGTCTCACCATCTATTTGCGGATGAAAAGTTGTGCTCTTTAAGTTTGGTGTCCATGAGTGCCCATATGCAACCTGACCAAAACTTCCAACAAATCGGTGAACTCCATCGTAAATAATGGGAATTTTAGGCAATCCAAAATGCACCTGAACATTTTGAAAGAACAACTGTATTGTTTGTTCTGTTGTTACCTGCTAGTACAAGGCATCAAAATACACATTTTCAAATTGATCAACCACAACATAAAAGATAATCATGACTTCGCCTCGACATAGGTAAACCACTACAAAATCCATGGAAATACTTTCCCAAGGTCGGTGGAAGGAACTGAAAGTGGAGTAGACAAACCCAACTTTCGACATAGGTTTACTTTTGTGGCACACAACTTAACATCCTCGAACATAGGTCTTGAAACACTTTCTTTCATTCATTTTAGAAGCCAAGAGTATCTTTGCAAATTAGCCACCGCCTTTCCTACACCAAAATGACTCACAATAAGAGAAGAATGCGCTTCTCTTATAATGTTGATTCTTTCCTGCGGAATACACAACTTGCCAAGATGATACAAGAGATTATTATGCACATGATAAACCAATTCTTCAACATGGTTACCGTGGGAAAGTGGCACAAAGCTTCATACACTTCTTTGAAGTCGCATCTAAAGCATATTGTTCACATAACTTTCAAGAATTATAGGACTCTGCTTAAGAAAAATTGAAGCACTAACAATAGCTCCTTGAAATCATATGCTGACTTTGTTAAAAATGCCCTCTTATACCTGACAACCAAATGAAATCAAGGAAGGTAAAAACCCATCCATCTAAAGTGCCTAGTTTGCTGTAGCTTTGTCTGTCTATGATTGTAGTATTGCGCGCTGATGATCGGTGTGAATAATGGTTTTCTTTTCCCAACAAATAATGCTTCCATTTTTTTTACACTTTGAACCAATGCATACAATTCTTTATCAAGGGGTAGATAATTAATCACTCATTCATTAAACGCCTCATACTAAAACAAATGGGTTTACCATAACAGAAGTAAAACTGCCCTATCGAGATAATTCTCATTTTGCATCTCTGCTCCTCGATTTCAAAAGGTTGTCTTAACTTGGGAAGTGCAAGAACTCCGGGCGTCGAACTGACCTTTCTTTCAAAGTATCAAAATGTTGTTGTTGTTCTTATTGAAAACTTGCTTGACACTTGTCACTGAATTTAATGGAGTTGCAATGGAAGAAAGTTAGCAATAAACTTCCTCCAATATTGAGCTTCTCCCAAAAATTTCTGTTTCGTCACATTGTTGGTCCGACCATTACAATATGACTTTGACCTTGAGGGATCAATTTTTACTCCGCCTCCACCAACACACACACAAGGACCTATGTAAATAAGTGAAGTTTTTCCAAATTACTGCTTGGACAACTTCAAAACAACTATTCTTTTCAAAACATCCAAAACTTGTTTCACATGTTCAATGTTCTCTTCACGAGATTTTGTTGAAGATCAAAATATCATCTAAGCAGCATAATAACACACCATTCGAAAAGGCCTTTAAGACATCATTCATAACTCTCATGAAAGAAGTAGGTGCACAAAAGTCAAAAGGCATTACCATCCATTCAAACAAACCTTTCTTAGTTTTAAAGTTGTCTTCCATGTGTCTCCTGGCAATCCGGATTTGATGATATCCGCTCAAATCTAAATTTAGTGAAATATATTTCATCTTTTAATTGATCAAGCAATCATCAATTCTAGGAAGAGATAACTGTTCTTTACTCCAGACTTGTTCAAAGTCTCTAAAAATCACACATACCACGCACTATTCTCTCTTTGGAACTAACACAATTGAGATCCACATGGTGATGAACTTGGTACACTAACCTCTCTCACGAAAGCAACTCTCCTCAATTTTGTTTTTTAATCTCAAAGATTTTCCATGCTAACCCATATCTCTATACATACCAATGTTTGGAAGAGGACAATCTAGATGTAACCTAGATTTCATGTTGGATTTCTTTGAGGTAACTCTTTAGGTTCTTTTAAACATTTCATCATAATCGGAATAACAACTTCAACGATGATCGACGAATTCCTTTGTATCAATAACCTTGAAATGCTTTGTTTTCACATCATCTTTAGGTTTGATAATTAAGAGAACAAAATTCTTACTACATTAACTAATCTCTTCATTTGTCCCACATTTATAAGGGATAAATTCATCTTCTTTGTGTGAGCTCTAACAATGTACTCAACCCCCATCTTTAAACAAATGATAATTTTCTATCTCATGACGACATGAAAAATAGCTCCATTCGCATAAATACGGGCTTCTTAACACAATACCACAGATATCCAAAGGAATATGATCAAGCTCTACCTCATCAATTAAATTTGCAGTGATAGAAAACCCAAGTTTACACCTTCTGTTACTTGTAACTTAGCATTATCACATATCCAACCAAGAGGATATGGCTTAGATGTGGGAATTGTTTCCAACTTTAAGTTCTTAACAATTTCTTCAGAAAAAAGGTTTTGAGATCCATGATCAACAGCAGTATCATCTTAGTATGCTTTGAAACAACCTTATGTGAAAAAGTTCACTCGCTTTTCTTGTTGAGTTACATTGACATTACTGTTACTTGAATAACTAGTACTCGCAATAGAACCATTACCTTGATAACCCATGGTTGTGATCTTTGTTTCATCACCCAAATCAACACCTAAATCATGTTGAAATAGCCAGCAGCTTCTTTGACTTTCCTTTGCTGTTGTTGCCAAACTTTTTAGTCTTCTTTCAGATGAAGTTTCCAACAATGGTCTTCATCATGGCCATCTTTGAACAATGTTTACATGTAATTTTATCTCCCTTCTAACAACAACATTCTTTCTTCCATTTCCTTTGAACTTCTTTCCTTTATCTCCATGGTTGAACATCTTCTTGTTTCCTCGAGTGTCGCTCCTTCCTCTTGCTTCCAAATGAGTAGCCCTACACAAACTTCATCTAGATTTGAAGGATTAACATGAGTATAGTATGTCTCAAATAACTACGCAAAGCTCCAATGTATTTGAGCAAAGTTCTTGAGAAGACAAATCTACTCCCAAAACCAAAGCTCTCCTAAACTCTTGAGTAAAGCTTTACACACTCTTTCCTTTAGCTTGTCTAAAAATTTTCCATTCCATAGTAGCCTTTTTTCTTATATGCCAATGGATAAAATTGTTTTTTAATTGCAATAATGAAATCATTCCAAGATATCAAAATTTTACCATGTTTTTCATATCATCCTCCCCAGTCTTGGATTCCCACCAAATAATCAAGTTGCACTATCCAATCTTAACGGCTTCTAATTTTGCTCTCATCATCTGAATTTTTGTATTTTACAATATACCTCAATTTGACGTGTCCAATTATCTAACTTCACAAAGATTAACTTCTCCATTGTATATTGGTAATTCAATTTTATATCAAGCTTTAATGAAGGAATTTACAAGGAGTTTTACCATGTCCCTTTGGAGAATTTGGAAGAGGTCTTGAACCCGTAGAAGAAGAAGAAGAAGAAGATGGAGGAGAGGGTGGAGAAGCACCATTCTCCATTTTCGCTTGGAGTTTTGTCACCACCACCTCCATTATGCATTGAAGGGTTGGAGCTTTCACCTTGGGACAATATGTTCCTTTCCATCAAGATCTCCATCATCTCTCTCATCTCTATGATGCCTCTTTTGAGATCTTCATCTTCTCTCAAGTAAGAACACGTTCATGGATTTCTTCATGAGCCATACTTGGTGAATGCTCCCTGAAACTTCTTGCGATGATTATATATGCTTCCTCCTTGAAAGGATGAGAACTTGGTCTAATAAGTTGACCTTCTCCTCTTGTAAAGTTTCAACCTTGTGAGCATCGTAAACAAAACTTGCAAACAATCGTCTTCAAAACCACTGTTCTCCTGATACCAACTTGATCTAAAAATGAAGAAGACTTGAAATCTTGAAATTATTTGCAAGTAAATTTTATGTGTTAAAAGCAAATGGATCAACTTTGCAACACATTAATTAAAGGATTGCTCATTCAAGATACAAACAAACAGCAACATAATCAATGAACATAAGCACATAAACATAGTAATTGATAAAGGAGTTCACCCCTCTCTTGGGCTACATCTCCTCGTCCAGCTTCCAATGGATCATTATTATTAATTGCTCAAAGTGCTCAAAAACATGCCTTATAATGCTCAAACTGACCAACAGACTGCTCCAATGGCTTCAGAGCGTCCAAAAACCCCTAGCTGGGCTTTTTCGACACCTCAATCGGTCGAAAAATGAAGAAGTTAGGCCTCCTGGAAGTCCCCCCTTCAAGCTTGTTGTCTCTGCATCTATAAAACACACCCTTGTGTCATGAACCTGGCACACATGCAATTTAAAGTGTGAAAACCCAGCACCAAGTGCAACTGCGCCAATGGTGCGAACTGTAGGACGCTTATGGGCACGCCAGCCCCTAACCACCTAGCACCCGGGCACATGAGGTCCTCCATACAACCTTGCGCATTGTAAAAAGGGGCTCTGTCTAAAGGCAAACAAAGCCGTTACAAGTGGCCGGTAGGTTACAACTGTGTGAACCATATTTAATATACCAAACGTGCCCATAGTACCAAAGCCATATGATAGGGTCATATGGTATATAGGTTATAACCACGGGCTATATCAAAAAACTCCCGCGCATCATTTAACAAAGGTATGGTCATATGTTTCAAAGTATAAAACCGTGGGTTGGGGCTAAGCCCCGGCCCGACCCCCCGCCATTTAACACATAGTTCGACTTTAAATATATATCAAGGCATATATATAACAAGGTGTAAATGGTGGTCCGTTCGTCGGGCAGACTTTGTGAAGGCGTTACACCGGTGGGGAGGTCCAGGGTCGAACCCCACAGACTCCAATATATTTTGATCAAACAACCAATATAAAGGTGCCACGTGGTAGCCCATGAATGGGCCACGTGGCACCAAACCACCAACCATATGCTGACACATGTCAAAACACCATTCGACCACATCTACCAACCAAACACTGCCACATCATCACATGCCACATCAGCGTACGGTCGTACGGCCCTACCACGTTAGCCTGTACGGACTTTACAGACTGTACAGTCAGCGTCCCCTTTTTTGCGTGTTTGACATTCCGAATAGATTGTAATATCTCTCTCTCTCTCGAAGTTTTTTTGAGATGAAATGAGTTGCGTTGGGTTCGAAATGATGAGGCCTACGCTCTCATCCAGTTTGAAGTGATTCCAAGCACTTTGAATTTTTGAGCAAAATTTGATCCCCTGATCAGGAGGGTAAGAATTTTTTCCTTGGGAAGAAAAAGAAGGTTGGCCTTGAGGACCCCAAGTGGGATTCGAGACCCCTGGGTGTTATCGGACTAATTGATAAGTTCATACACAAACATATCTCCCTAACTTCCACAGGAAACTAGAACAAAACAGAACATAATACATACTTCACCTTAAACTTCATTGTCATACAAACTAGTTTAGTGAGGTACAAGTGACATACCTTTTAAACGATGCTTGATCCTCACTAGTGTCATCCTTGTAGCTCCTTCCTTGGGTTTGAAGAATGGTGATCCTGTCTAAGAATCACAAACCAAAAAAGAGGGAAAACAAAGATATATATATTCTAATGAAGTCTATTTATAAGATCAAGGAATTATACAATAGAAGACAAGATGCTTTTATACGGAAGAAATGTATTGTTGTATTAAATTAAAGGGAAAGTGGAGAATAAAACCCATGCCTTGATGTTGCAAGGTCCCCTTTCAATGTATATTTTCTTCAACACACACACCTTTGCTGCAGTACCTTGAATGAAGAAGATCCACAATTTGAATTGAACTAAAGAAAAGCTCTCAAGCATAATCTGAAGTAGAACTCTCCATACAAATCTTAGCCTATTCCATCTTATCATTTTCCATGAGAGATACATCTTTATATAGTGTGAAAGAGAGATGGATGAGGATATTAGGATGATCCCACTAAATCAAAGAAGCGAGTAAAATCCAAACCGATCAGAGGCCACCTCATCTTATAGAATATTCCCTTGTAGAACATTCGTGAATTTTGACTTTTCCTATTCTTTAAGCATCGTTGCACCCTATGCACAAGAAGCATGTGACAATGTCACAGTCCATTTTTAGGGAAGAGTGTGACGATCAAGCATCGTAGCACCCCATGCATATAGCAAGGTGCAACGACCTTCCTTGTTATGGTTTTTGAAAGAGGAAAGAAAATCACTTTTCTCATGGAGAAAGTCTCTTTTAATATTTTTAGGGAACATGAAAACATGTTGTTAGTTGATCACTGAGGTGACCAAAATAATGTGTAATAGAATGCCCCCCAAAGTATGAAGCTAGAACTCATGACAGTTGAAATACTTTGTAGAATGTGTGTGTCGAAAACAAGGAGGACATCGATCGGGAACCTGCAAACAATCAAGCATCTGCATAATAACATACCATTTTCTAAAGTAGGCATTCCCATGATCAGACTACAAGTGACTATAATCGTAAGTTTCAAGTGATTCATGGCCAGTGAACACACACTATGGATCCATGTCATCATGATTCGGCATAGCCACCAGGAATACACTGTGGATCTATGCTCTAAAAAAATTCAAATTCGGACATAGCCATGAGACATACACAGTGAATCTATGTGTCTATACAAATTTATGAATACTCCATTGAAACCTGGACCAAAATGATAAGATCCAGGGTCTTCATTTCCATCGTCTCTAGGTACGAATCTAGCCATGTGATTACAGGTGTCAAAGTCGAACATGGTAGAAACCACTTGATTACCGGTCATTAATGAAAATTGTTAACAAATGCGAGGGAAATCACCATTGATGTCAATGACTCCCAAGTTACCCTAGTACAATCCAATGAATGTGAATAAATGAGTCGAATTTGAACAATCAATGGAATCTTCCAATCAGGGGTTAATGATGTGAAACCACTGTTGAAAGAGAAGAAACATGCCATTGAGGCATGCAGGTTCTAAGGTACTAAATGATTTCTAAGTCTTGTTCCTGGATAATGAGTTGAATTCAACAGGAAAATACTCATCATAGGAGGGTCTTGATGTATCCCCCCATCAATGACACAAAATATATAACGAATTTAAGGTAAATCAAGGCATGAATTGATTCCTAACTAGCTCAGAGAAGGCCGACATGGTAGAAAATTTATAACTGCAGATGGTCGACTCGATAGAAGGCTTGTTTAGGTTGGACTTCTCTTGAACATTAGAATGACATGAAAATTGTCTTGGCAGCATTGACTCAAGGAGGACTTAACATATGAACTTGTGGATGGTAAAAAGAGAGGAAAATGGATTTCCCAACCTGGATACAATGATGGAGGGGGGTGTCAAGTTCAAGAGAAACTATTATTGCCACTAACACAAATACAGAGACACATTTTTTTCCCAATTCCCCCCCACCATTTCTGGCGAGTACCTCTTTATTTTTACACAAGATTAAGGAGGATAATATATGCTTGTAAATGTAAGCTCATCCTTCAGGTGAGTCTCTTGGAGTATGTTTATCGAACCCTAAGAAGGAATGGTTCAATCCCATATGGGTCTTTCAATGTTTGTTTAATGAGTCCAAAGAAAGAAAACTCAGGGGTTTTCAATTTTAGAGAATCTGAAAAACACTTAAAGAGAAATCCATTAGGTCATTTTTCATAAGTTAGTCTAATGAGACTGAAAAAGACATAACCTAACACTCATTAGAAGTTTTCTTCAAACACTTTTACGAGCGTGAAAAGAACAAGGTCGTTCGACCATCTTTTCATGTTTAGGGAGCTAGAAAAGAGATTAAAGGATACTCCATCGTTTTCATTTTTCGTATTATCAATGTGAGTTCAAAAAATGAAAAAAGAATACTCGATTACATTCTCATGGTTTCATGAGCATGAGAAAGAATTAAGACTTTGCTCGGAGTTTTTCCTGAAAAACCCTAAAAGGATCTGTACATAAGAAAAATATGCAAAAACAAATCAAAAAGGGTGGACCCTTGTTCCAACGTCTTGTCTCTAGACCTTTTAATCTACAAAATTCAACACTTTTCCAAGCTTTTAAGACTTTAGGGCATGGATAAAATATAAAAATAATATAATTTTGCAAATAAAAAGTGGTAAAAAACAATAAAATAGGCCCAAAACACCATTTTACCATTTCATTTGCAAATTTACCNACACTTTTCCAAGCTTTTAAGACTTTAGGGCATGGATAAAATATAAAAATAATATAATTTTGCAAATAAAAAGTGGTAAAAAACAATAAAATAGGCCCAAAACACCATTTTACCATTTCATTTGCAAATTTACCCAAATAGTGCTGCAAAGCCCTTTTTCTCCCTGAATTTCAACTATCGATTGCAGAGCATGTGGTGGATCATTTTTTGAACCATATCCATCAAACAAGTAATCTTCTTCTTCTTCATCTTTTCATGGTTTCGAAATTTATTTTCATTGTTCAAATTTGTGTATTGGGTCGATTTTTTGGGGCTACCTGCGCATTGAGATCATCGCAGGTGCCCTATATCGTGAACTATGATGATCTTGGATCATCATAGGTGACCCTATAGGAAAGGTGTGATGACATTGTTCTGCATGAATGCACAGACCTACGACGACCACAACCAAAAATTTAAAAAGAAAACCCAACTAGAAAAACCCCCAAGAAAGAATTTCTATGTTTCTAATCTTCTTTTATTGTTCCTTGGCAGGATTTTCTTGGTCAATTTGCTCGAGTGGAATGAGAGAGAGCATGAAGAAGAGGATTATTTCACCAGGAATGACCTGGGGATAGTTATGGCTCTAAGGCAATGTGGGTTACTAAAATATTTTAGGATTCAGGGCATGAGAGCCTAGTTGAGACTGCTAGAGTATTTCATTCACATGTGGGATGTGAACGAACAAGAATTTCACGTGGGTGTTCACACACTCACAATATATATAGAGGATATCTATTTCTTGATAGGATTTTTTCATTGTGGTTCATGGGTATCACTCACAGGGAGCAGGGGTGGAGGTGAACCTATGGATTACTATGTTTGCAACCATTGTGTACCAGGTACCGAAAAGACAGTGGCAAGGTAGCCATCAGAGATGTATGGGATCTATCGTTGTGGAATATCCTTTACACCATTACTCGCATGGTAGGGAGTGTAGCTCCCCATATGTCTTTGCAAATCCATTTTCAATATGCGATAGAGTGCATGGAACCCAGAGTCTTCAACAAGTGTGAGGGGGTCCTGAAAAGCATGAAAAAAAAACTTACAATGTGTCAAAACGGTCGGTTGAAGAAATTTGGATATGGGTCCATTTTGTTGTCCTTATTTCTGGAAAGGGTTCTTGTCCTACGTCTGTAGGTGGAGTGGGGTATACCACATCACAGGATCCATGGATGAAGAGGTGGGTGGATCTTATGGCTCGACATGGTGGTGTTCCCATCGTCAAGTATGATAATGTTTTCTTCCAATGGCTGAGGAATCAACTACTCATGGTGGAAGACTATGCATATGTTGGGGTAATTTTCCATGGGGATCCATATCTATCTCTTCCTGATGGGTCCCAGTGGGGGAACATAGGTAAGAAGTAAATTTTTTTATATATATCTTTTTTGATATTTTAATTATATAAAATGATTTTTTTGTTATTTATTTGATGATTAATCGAGTGCTCTCAAAAATGTAGATGTGGGGCCTTATCGTCCACTGGGATCATCTCCCATCCAGACACACGAAGAGAGAGGTTTTGTAGCAGGGGTGGTTGCCGCATATCTTGAGGTTATAGAACAGAACCTAGAGGGACTAACCATGCATGTCCCTGATGCCACGGTGGATGAACTTCCTAGGCACTATCAACGCCACACAGTGGGCATATTTGCATCTATCGATCAACTGATCCATAGAGTAGCATGGGAAGATTCTTTTTACAACGATCAACATCCTTGATTATTTTTGTACATGAAGCCATGAGATTCACATTTTTTATATTTTGGTCTTCGAACAAAACACTTTTTTGTAAACTTTTATCGTTATAAATGTAAAGTTCCTACCAGCTTACTTTTTTTTGTAAAAAGTGTGATTGGATTTATATATGTCTCAAATGTATGTCTAACACATAATTAGCCAATGCATCTGTCAATGTATTTAGACATCTAGGAATGTGTTGATATTCAATATAATCAAAATGTCATTCCAAGAGGTGAATTCGTAAATATACCCTTAAAAAAGTAGGACTTTGAATGGAATAAATGTTACTAAACTGTAGTACTACTAGCTATGAATCAAGTTGTATAATAAGATGATGGATTCCAAGTGAAATGACATCAGTTAAAAACTCTATAAATGCACTGTATTCTGCGATATTATTAGTTGCACGACCAAGGCAAACACCATGTAGACTGATCAATTCATATGTAGGTGCATAGATTTCCCAAGCAGCAGATTCTAAGTTTTGAGTACTTCGACTAGCGCCATCAGCAAAGCCAATATAGGGTATCGAAGACACCGACATCTAGAAACCAAGCACAATGCAAGGTAAGCAGCAGAAAGGCAGAACCCAAAATGAAAAATCACACAAGAGTATGATAGACTAAAAATACACATCACTCATGCAAAAATGATTTAAGCATAGTACTTCTTCAAGTAAAGCCCATTTTTGAGTTCACTCAAAGAAATTCCATCATAATCTACCAGCTCATGATCCCCTTTCTCCAACACTCGTTTCACAATATAAGGACCCCGCCACATGGGCTCGAAATTATCAACCCCTAGTAAATCACGATCTTGTTTGTAAAGGATAACTAGATCACCTTCAGAAAATACATGTGGTTTGGCATGCTTGTCATATTGATCTTTGACATGTTTTTTCTGAGTTTTAATGACTAAGGCAGCATCATGACGGGTCTCGTCTAATTGCATCAAATACAAAAGATGTTCCTCTTCAGCTGAGGTGTTAGGGAGAAGTTCGAAAGCTAGTTTCAAAGATGGGATTTCACATTCAATTGGAAAAATTACTTCAATACCATATACTAATTGGAAATGTGTGAACCTCGTGGAAGACTTAACGGATGTACGACAAGCCCATAATGCTGAGAAGAGCATTGTGTGCCAACTTGACTTGTGAATTCCTACCATCCATCGAAGCATATTAGTGAGAAATTTGTTGATTGCTTCAACCTGGCCATTGGCTTGTGGATAATAGGGGGTTGAGTTTTCATGTCGAAGACCCAACTTCTCGGTAATTTCAAACATCATGAAATTGCGAAAATGACTATCGTGATCGGTGATGATGGCTTGAGGGACACCAAATCTAGTAATGATATGATTGAATATGAATAACACTGCAGTTTTCCTGGTATTATCAAATGTAGGCATCACCTCAGCCCATTTAGTGAAATAATCCACAGCTAGGATGATGTATCCATGCCCCCCAGCTGAGTGAGGGTCACATGTCATGAATTCAATGCCCCATTTAGAAAATGGAACAACGAAAACTACAGGTTGAAGAGGAGCAGGATGAGATCGGATCTTATTGTTGTAGGTTTGACAAGCATGGCATTTATGGACGGTAGTAATGCAATATTTAAACAATGAAGGTCAGAAATGAGCATCTTGTAAGATATTTTGGGCAGTGGTATACCCAGACATATGACCACCACATGCTCCAGAGTGACAGTCATTCAAAGCTTTCTCAGCTTCATCATAGGTGAGACATCATCAAAATATGGAATCAATACCATGGTGGTAAAGGATATCGCCAAGGATAATGTATTGACGGGCTTGATACTGAATTTGACAACGATATGTACTAGAAATATCAAGATGGAAAGTTTGGGTTTGGAGATAAATGATAATATATTCATACCATATTTCGTCAGAACTGATCAGAAAGAGAGATTCATCAGGTAAGGAATCCTCTGCCATAGTTTATGTTTCAGTAGAGGGAAGGTCACATATCAATTCAACAAAAACCAAAGACTTCTTTGACTTGGCACATTCAAACTCCAAGTCAAACTCTTGGAAAATAACTATCCATTTAGAGTACTTCCCCCCCAGAAATTGTCGATTAAGGATGTGTTTCATGGGGTTGCAATCAGAAATGACTGTGGTTTTTTGTAATAAGATGCAGTGAAAAAAATGTTGAACAGCTTGAACAGCTTCCAAGACCAGTTTCTCCACATGTAAATATTTGGTTTCGGTGATCGTGAGACTCCGACTCAAATAGTATATAATATGTTCATTGTGTGAATCATCCTCTTGGACTAGAACCATAGCCATGGTAGATTCCAATGTAGCTAAATACAAGAAATAATATCGACTATAATCAGGTGGAAACAACAATGGTGTACGGGTTAAGGAAAATTTCAAAGCTTCAAAGGCTTTGTTGGCAGTGTCATCCCATACAAAATCGTAACCTTTCTTAAGAAGCCAACTAAATCCTTTCATTAATTTAGCGTAGTTGGGAATGAATCGACATAAAAAATTTGCCTTGCCTTGCAAACTTTGGAGTTGGCATAGTGTGGAAGGAGGAGGTAAATTGAGAATAGCCTTAACCTTCAAGGGGTCTACCCTAATCCCATGTATAGACATGATAAAAACAAGAAGTTGTCTAGACTCCACACAAAAAACACATTTGTGTGTATTCAATCATATGTGATAATAACGACATCATAGGAAAATAGATCGTAGATGTGTCGAGTGATCTTGATGATGCATAGAATGTGCTGGCAGATTGTCTAGATAGGATTGTACAATGTTCTTAATGTCATGAAAAGTGTAAGACATAGTGCGCTGAAAATTCGTACCAACAGTTTTTAGACCAAAAGGTAGTTTCTGGTATGCGAAGGTTCCCCAAGGGAAAATAAAGGCAGTCTTATGTTGATCCGAAGGAAAAATATTGATTTTATTATAGCCTAATAAATCATCCATCAAGGAGAAGATTTCACTCCCGGCACAGTCATCAACAATCTGGTCAACAAAAGGGGTTGGATAATTATCTTTGGGACAAGCTTTGTTTATATCCTTATAATCTACACAAACGTGGATCGTGCTTTGTTTCTTGGAAAAGATATTTATAAGTATGGACATCATCAGTAGAACATGAGGCACAGATATTAACATTTTCCATGACTCTGGGGTTAATCGATATGTCAAGAGGGACGGTAGGTGAAATATTACCCAAGTTCTCTTCATACAAAACATCGTGTGTTGATTCAAGAACAGAGGAAATAACAACAATGATAGACATGATTCGAAATATGTTGGTAACTCTCTATGGTCTCAGGTTACAAGAAGAGAATAGAACGATGATGCCCATCATCCCATGGAGTACCTTCCATAGACATTGTTATCACACTAAATTTCCTTGGGTCTTTTAGTTTGTTTTCAATCCTTTTTTAAGCCTTAGATTTTAAATTTCTTTTAGAGTCTCATCCCTTTAAAATTTATGTTTGGTAGGACCCCTTAGATGATTAAACTTTTGAGTCATAGCTCATGTTTTTGATCCTCAAATTGGTTTTTAGTCTTAGAACCATTTTAGCTCATGTTTTATTTTGGTCCCTTTCATGACTTGTCCCTAGGTCGATCCCTCCCATGATTAGACTGATGTGACACTTCTTTCTCTTCACTCATGATCTCATTGGCATGCCTCATTTTTCTTGATTACCTATCCAATAATTTTTTGAATTGGAAGCGTTGCCTACTCATCAAGAAGTTCTGTAGCGCATACCCAGTTCATCATACTCTCACCTCGAGTCATGATTGCCATGATTGATGTCGTGTTCCTTGTTTTCAGTGCCAGGAGTTAGTTAAATATGCCTTCCATATCTTGCATTTACGATCCCTGGTAACGGTTTATAATTTTGAAAGGCTCAACACAGATGCGCTGCGCAAATTCACAAGTTCTGATTAGGCGACAGCAGGGAAACCAAATTTGAGACTGAAGTAGGTTCGAGGGCCAAAGTTTTCACAATCTCATCTTGAGATTTCATTGAAGATTCCAACAGGTGTCTACTCCACAAGTATCCCGTGTTGCCTCCTCTACATATTAATTTTCACAAGAAATTTGCACTCGGGTTTTGGTCTACCGAGCTTGCACAGTTGGGGAACCGTCTTTGCATGTTAGCCTTGTCTTCTCTCTTTTCAGACCTGTAAACTGTATTTCATGTATCTAAGTCTGAATACTTTTGCCTGCCTTAGCCATTGAAATTGCAAGCTCTCAAATAGTCTATCCTCTCCTTATGCGTTGCGCTACCCAGAAGCATTGCTTAACTTCTTGTTGCATCCCCTGCTTCCTTTCATCTTGAAATTAATATTTTTTACTCAGTTGCAAAGGGCCAATTCCGGGTAACCTCTCAATGTCTACACTTCCAAAAAACCTGTACAATCCTAAGGGTATATTTCCCACAGTCAAGATCGACTTACTAGCACCAGTTTGTTTTAAAAGGTCAGCCATGTACATTTGAAGCCCATTTTAAATCCTTCCTGGTCATTACTATCTCATAATCCTTTGAAATATCTCATTCTAATCCATGGAGACCTGTCAATCGAGGAATACACACAAAGGTGGCAAGGTGGTTAGGACAGAACCTGTGGACATGCATCTTTTTTATTCAAAGCCTCTGGAAATAGAGGCCTTTCAAAGAGTGGGGTTCCTCTCTTTCTGCCATAATATGCAGAGAGACCATCCAGAGGTAGCAAGATAGTTTGCATTACATTTTGATGGCGGGAAAACCAAGGTTGGGGATTTGGAATTTGAGGTGATTGAAGCCTTTATCTCAACTACAACAAGGATACCCATTACAGGTGAAAAGTGGTTCAAAACCATGGCTTTGAGTTCTACCTATGCTAAAGATATATTTAAAATTGAACATCAAGCCAATGATTTGTCTAAAAGTATGCCAAGACACCTACGTAAAATGGGTTTGATATCATGAAAGGCCATCCATTTCTCTACACACATTCAAGATTGAAGGTGTTGCATCTTTGACATTGCTACCTAAACCTGCACACAAACGCAGCATAAGTTATGCTACCTATAGGTGATACCTAAAATTTCAAAGAGAGAAGATTATACACACAGACGCAGTGTAACTGGAACTACCTACAGGTGCTACCTAATATTCTGGCAGAAAACGAATTGTGCAGAGTTATTTTACCAGTTTTGAGTCATTAACTTGAAACTTGGATTATGATCAAATGGGAAGGAATTTTTGAAACCTGGAGGAGGGTTTTTTCATCACATACCAAATAAAAAAACCTCTCTCATATTTTAAAATTTTCTACGGTAAGATAATTATTTGACATAGAAGTGGTGCTACGGAACATGTTGCTTAAACTCTGTTTTAACACTACTGAACTGGCAATTTTGACCAGTTGACTTCTAGGAGGATTTCTGGGGGAAATAAGATGAATTTTAAAAATCCAAAAGAGGTTATTGTCAATACCAGACCCAGGAACATTAACCTCTTTCAATTTTCACGCAGGTGTCATGGATTGGGATATTCGAAAGAATCTTTGAGCCCTACGTTTTCAGTTTTCGTTTTTTCCTGTTCAAGACATGTTTTTGTGACACCTATTGCAGCCATATGGAGATGAATTTAACAAATATGAGAGAGGTTTTTCTTCATAACGATATTATTTACAAAAACCGTTCTCATATTTTTCACATCTATTTTAGTTTGAGAATTACAAGTGGCATTTTGCAGCCTATTTTTCAGAATTTTGCCTCCTGAAAAGCAGGAAATCAGTTAAAACGTGTCATTCTTTGTTTATAACTGTTTCTATTTTTGGGAAAAGGGTTGGAGTTCGAATGGGTGAGATGTAAAGGACCTATTATGATATATATTTCATGGTACAAGAGTATATAAGGGTTCAAATGGTTGAGTTGAGGCTCCCAGATTGTAAATTTCTTTGACTGAGTAAACTGTTCTCTGGTTATGTATTGGACCTGAAATTTTTTTATTAGTAGAAGCCGGTTTTTCTTTTACATCATCTTGTTACCTCTTATGCTGAATTATTCATGATTGGAGGATCCACATGATTTTTTCATGGTTGTGTTATGATGAATGTTTGATTATAATGATGTTGTGATGTTCTTCAGTTTGCTTTAAACTTTGAATTCAAGAGGATCTTGTATTTGAGTTTTTCTTTCTTGGGCTGGTTGAAGACTTGATGTTAATAGAAAACCTTTACACCTCCCTCACTAAGTCTTCCTCCTTTTCATTTTTATTCCAATTCACTGACTGAAGCTAATCAAGACCTCATTTGCTTGTGCATGATTAGCCTAGATTTTTGAGTTAAAGCCTTATTATTTTGAGTCTTGTCCATTTGACCTTTTACGAAACTCATTTAATTTACAAATATTTTGATGTTACCAAGATCACCTGATTACAGTCTACGGTGAATTTTGGAGTGATAACAAACATGACTGTCATGATCATCTCATCAGTAGGAAATATCACGTGAAATGGATCAGGAGATGTATCACAGAGAGAAGAAGGAGAAGGAGTTGTTGATTGAATAGCTTGATAAGCTTATTCTACCATACTTAAAGGAATTTGGTCACCATAACGAATATAGTCACCAGATCTAGGTACTATCCATGAGTCATAAGACTAAGGGGTTTCACTAACAGAATTCAATATCATTTTAATCGAGGAGACAAAAGGAGGAGAAATATCGAGTGGTGGAATAGGAAATGTACCCATTAACGTTGAATCTTTTAAAAGACCCATGCTGACATTCTCATAACCGAGAGGTGTTTTTTAAATGAAAGGTATGTTGTTAGTACGTGAATTGGAATTAAATAAGGTCAATTGATTGACAGTAATGACTTTTCCTTGGTGCAAGAAACGTAACACACGAAAAATAGTAGAAACAACTGCGCACATGGAATCAATCAAAATATGGCCAAGTAGAAGGTTGTAATTACGAGGTCAATCAAAGACTACAACCTCGACATTAACTGCTTTAACCTCTAACGTAATAGACAATGAAGGAAGAACACCATAAGGTTTAAACCTTATACCATTAAAATCCTTAAGATTATTGTGCGACTCGGTAAGGGAAGGAGAGCCAATAGATTTCCAACAAGTGACGGACATGATGCAAGTCGAGGCTCCTTCATCAATAATGGTTCAAAAAATATTTTTATTTTCCACAACAACTTGTATTTGAAACAGTAATTGAGGAGGAAGCCTTGGAATATGATCTTCCAAGTCAAAGATTATTAAATTGGTATTGATAGTATTAATTCCACCAATATCCTTTAATAGCGCCTTCCATTGAGTAGGACAAATTTGAAGGACCTCGAGAGATGACATCTCAGAGGGTGCTTGCGCAAGGTATTCTACAATACTATAGTTTTGGGCAACACGTGTGTGAGGATTAAATGAGAACTTTCGAACTAAGCCCTTGGGAGGAGGAATAAGAAATGTATCTAGTTTTGTTCGTTCGAGATGAAGAGGACCGTTTGGAGGTGAATTTGGTGGAGGAGGTTGAACCAATGGAGGTGGTGAATCATCAACTTTCTCTTTCGAAGGAGAATAATATTTGGCTCGAGTTGCAACTGCAACTTCATTCTTCTTGGAGTCACCAATACACATAAGTACATAATATGTGGTAGAGGGAGAAGGTTGGTCATGAATGACCAATTGGGCCTACTGTTGAGAAGGAAATGGTTGTGACAAAATGGCGGGTGTAGGAGGTGTCACAATCCCTTGCAGGAACTTAGTAACCTCAGCACGCCATGGAAAATATTTCTTATAATGATCCTCACCATAGATAAGGTAAGGATAACGAGGTTTACGCTTGTCTTTTTCATCAGCAGGCTATGTTTTGGGATTATCAGATTGTTGATTATTATTTTTGTCCTCCTTATTCCTACCCTTCCCTTTCTTTTTATTTTTATTTTTATCAATAGGTGTAGATTGAATCGAATTAACTTCAAAGGTTTTATCAGGGGAAGGAATTGGATTAGGATTATTTTGTACATTAGAAGTAGTATACTTGGGATTGGCATGAATGGCTTGTTTAGACTGAGTCTTGGCATGAAAAGTGCCAATCACACCATCAGTAGCGTGAGAAGATACTGGAGGTGTTCGGGTAGGATTCGTAGATGGATGAGGAACATCAGGAATTAAGTCATATAGTGTGCCCGTTTGTGAATAAACGAGATCCAGATATTGAGCATGACTAATCACCTACTCTTCAGTGACGACACCACCCATGGAAACATCACGGGCTATATGACCAATGAGTGATTTGGTAAAACACTCATCCAATAGTTGATCAGGAAGGGGAACTTTGATTAAGTGTCTTCTCCTCCTCCACTCATGAATGTGATCGAAAATATGAGTGGAAGAGGATTGTTTAAATGAACTCAAAATTTCAGTTCCTATCTCATATCGAATTGGAAATTGGTAATGTGTTAAGAAGGCCATGGCTAAGGTATTGAATTAATTAAAGAATACTCGTGGTAAATCAATATACCATTTGGTTGTCGAACTTGTAAGATTTTTTTGGAAAAGTCATAATCTAATGGAGTCATCCATCAATGAATTAGATGAACACCAAAGATGGAAATTCATGACATGATTATTTCGATCTTCTCCCGATCGACCATCAAACTTAGGAATGTCTGATGGTAATTTGGCTGGTATGATGGGCCAATAAGGAGAATGCAAAATAGGATCATTCAAAATCCTAGATAAATTCGGTAAATCCAAAGTAGCAAGAAAGGGCAACTGTCTGTTCACTTGAGGAAATTGGTAGTTTTGAGGAGATAGTCCCGTAGGTATACCAGTAGGACCATAAGAAGTTTGTAGATAGTTATATAGTCCTGGAAAATTTTGTGGTGGAGGATTTTGAGTCGAATAGCCAACAGGAGTCAATTGATTAGGTAGGCTTCCTTGGAAAGGAGCATTAGACTGAAAATTTTGACCCCAAGTAGGATTCATAAAACCTGGATACGGTTGTTCGAGATTAGGGGGTACAAAAGAATTAACTTGAGGATGTTTCCCCCCAGACGGTTGTTGATTACCTTGGAAAGGAACGTTCCAAGGTTGAGATTGTAATGCAGGTATACTTTTCCCATAAACTAGGTTATGGCCTCGAACTTGAGGTTTCCCCCCAACTTGAGGTTGCCCCCCAACCTAAGGTTGACCTCCAACAGGAATCTGAAAACCAGAAGCAACAAAATGACAGGTGCCTCCAACTTGATTGGAGCTACTAGGGCCAGGATGATTATATCCTCCAGGCGAAGGTGGAGGAGGAATGTAGGTCCCCCTGGAGAGAACCTATGTAGATGTAGGAAAAAAATGACTAGTAGAAATATACCCAAGAGGAACAAAAGGATTAGACCCTCTAGATGGATTTTGGGGAGGAATAGAAATGAAAGTATTCAAAGAATTATACCCAGGGGGAAGTGACAGATTTGATCTAAGAAGAAGCAGTGTTCCAATACGATCTTGAGTGATAACTGTATTTCCAATAGAAACAGGTGTAGCTTGTGGTACCATGGTAGAGCTAGCAACATGGAGAGGAAGAATCGAGTGAGAACCAACCAACAATTGGTTTGAAACTGTGACGACATTACTGGTTGTGCCAGTAAAATGATCTAAAGGTACTGTATAGGTAGTAGAAGTCACAGGAGTATGTGATTTCATAAGTTGATCTTATAAGTTCTCGAGCGTAAATGGATCATCCCTAGTTTATCAAAAATATCTTTTCTTGAAGAAGTTCTCCAAAGAGTACGACTAGGACTGGGAGAGCTAGGATCAAAATTTCTAGCAGTGTGAACTGGAGTCCTAAATGACTCACTTTGAAAAAGCAGATCATCTACACCAGACTTTGTGTGAGGCCCAGTAGGTATTCTAGTATAATATTTTGTAACAATGTCTCTCGATGAATTCAGACAAAGCAAAATTGGATCTTGTCTAATACTCAATAACGGGTTTATGGGAAGTATTGACTCCTCCAATTGAGTAGAACTTCCAATATCAGAGGCTATGTCATTATTGACTACTCCTTTAGGAGAACCTCTGGTGAGTTGGGAAGCAAAGGAACGTAATATTCAGGATATTTCGAAGGTATCCCTTGCATCCTAGGTGAACGGTTAGGGTCAATGTTGGTTGCACCAAATAAAGAACGAAACAAATATATGGCTAGCTAGAGAAACAAACAGCACTCACTAATAAAATCTAGAAATCAATAACGCAAACAAACCTTCTTATTTCGAAGTCACTAGTTGGTGATGAAATCCGATGTCGCGAAATCAAAACAAGAAGGGGTTGGGATAAAGCGGTTGGAAAAGTTACCTTGATGACCTGCTTAACAGGCTTACACCCTGGTGCAAGTGCCCACACATAATCGTGGGTATACCCTCCAAGGAGCCCGAGTGAGTTTGGACAATGTCAATTCCAGGTATCGTGAAGACTTTCTCCTCCATAGTCACCTCATGTAAAGACCCTAAAGAGACAGGGCACTAAGGTTACCAATTACAACAATAATGCCTAGGGAAATAGTCGACAGTCTGATCCATGCGCAAAGGTAGGGTATCTAATCCTAAAATCAACTCGAGAATGTCCCCATGGGATTTTCTTCTCAAGTGACCTCCAATAGTATGCGCAATCTCTACACTAAGACCAACAAAGCAGGGTGAGTAACTCTGCCAGTCCTAATGTGACCTCATGATTGACCCTTGTGTTAGAAGGGATTCCCAGGACAAAATGTAGCAAGTGGATTTGAACTCTCCCTATCACAAGATACTATTGTGTGCTTTGATGCTTTGGAGAGTGTGCCTTACAACCTATTCCAAAGCGTTATCCTAGCTAATGTTGGTGTAGAGAATTTCTAGAAAATAAAAGTTGCTAATAAATTTTAAAGTTGCACTGTATTTTAAAGGTTGTTGCTTACTCAAAAGAGAAATGGAAATGAAACTGATGATGTATGTGACCTTGACCCAATAAAGTGAAAGAATAGATGATTATCCAATATTTTAATTCGATGAACTCTAATTAAAGTAGGGAGAAGGCATCTCTTTTTGAAATACAAAATCTAGGAAACACAATTTCTCAATTTTTGAATGAAAAAGATACCAAATAATCAAAAAACTACTATTTTTTTCAATTTTTCTCTTTTTACAAAATTTTGAATGCAACAATTTCCTTGTAAAAGACTACTAAAAGAAGAATGCCTTCAGTTCTTTCTTTCTCAAATAATATCAGAGATGTAATGAAGAAAATAAAGTGTAATCTAAGAAAATTAGCACATTCCCAACACTATTCCCAAATCAAACTCATAATGTAGACAAAAATGAAATGATAAGAAAACCTTTTGTCAAATACAAACAAAAATTGTATTTCAATCAATTAACAATCCAAAAAGTAAAAACAATCCAAAAATCCAAATAAATCAAGGATTCTTTGTCAAACAAACACTCAAGACCAAGATCTAGAGATTATACCCTTGTGACAAAAACCAAAAGAAAAACTTGCAAAATTTACCAAGAAAACTTTCAATTTCCAAAAATCAATCAAATGCAAGCTTCAAACTTATAAATCAATCATTCACTAGTGTCAGAAGTTCATCCCAGGAAATAGAGGCAAAACTGGGTAGCAAAAAGGAAAATGGCCATCTCCAACAACTCCTACAGGAATCGTCGCAGGTTGCAGTGGAGCACAGTGCGATGATCTAGGGTCGTCGCATGCTGCCAATAAGGTACAATGCGATGTCATCACACTGGTCTACACCAATAGAGTGTGACATCAAAGGATCATCGCGGGTTGTCTATATAGTACAGTGCGACGATCTCTGAAACTAAACAAAGATGGGAAGAAAGACAATTTCTCACTGAACCTTGAGACCCAGAGAGTCAAAATGGATCACCCACAGACTCAGAGAATGAAATTAACCAAAAGAAGTTAGGCTAAAAGAAAATAAGAGGCAAAAACCAAAATAAATTTGTATCCCCAGTATGGTCGCCAATTTTGTTATCGAACTAATTGGTAAGTGAGGACACAAACAGATCTCCCTAACTTCCATAGGAAACTAGAACAAAACAAAATAGAATACATACTTCACCTTAAACTTCATTG
>SNQJ01S0040895.1:63855-74359 GCA_010110895.2 Picea sitchensis
TCTTCTAAAGTTCCATTTAGAAAAGATGACTTGATATCCATTTGAAAGACTTTGAAGTTCTTGAAACACACAAATGCTAAAAACATCTTGATTGCTTCTAATCTTGCAAGTACTGGAGCAAAGTTTTCTTCAAATTCAATACCCTCAACTTGAGCATACCCTTTACAAACCAATATTTCTTTATTTCTTACTATTTTTCCATATTCATCCAATTTGTTTCTAAAGACGCATTTGGTTCCAATCACATTCATGTCTTTTGGTCTGGGCACAAGTTCCCATGTCTCATTCTTCTCAATCTAATTTAGTTCTTCTTTCATAGCATTAACCCAATGATTATCTTCAATGGCTTGTGCAAATTTCTTGGGCTCTATTTTAGATAGAAAAAAAAAGTTCAATCTTCTTATAGTTTGAACTCTTGTATCTATATCACCAAGAATCTGATTTTCTAGATGATGTTTTTGAACAAATCTGGATGGTGTCTTTGGATATTGGTGTTCTATTTCTTCTTGTTCTTTCTTTTACTCTTCCTCTTCTTCTTCATTTTCTCGATCTCTTTAGATTGTCTCCTTTGGAGCTTCATTTTTCTTTGAATTTTCCTTTTGAGGTGTTACTTCATCCACTCTTACATCAATACTATCTACAACCGTGCATAGTCTTTTGTTGTATCATTTGTAGGCCTTGCTTCCAGATGCATAGCCAAGAAAGATACCTTCATCTATTTTGGAATCACACTTGCCTAAATTTTCTTCATTTCTCTTTATATAGCACTTGCTCCCAAATACTTTGAATTATTTGACTGTAATTGGTATACCTTTCCATAATTCATAAGGTGTCTTGTTGTTGTTCACTCTAATTTGTTGTGTTGACTGCTTCTCTCCAAAAGATATTTGGTAGTTTGTCTCCATTCAACATTGTTCTATCCATTTCTTGTATAGTTATGTTCTTCCTTTTTACAAATCCATTTTTTTGTGGAGTCCTCGCTGCCAAAAAACATCTCTTGATTTCATGATTATCACATAAATTCATCAAATTCATAAGAGGTAAACTCACCTCCTCTATCTGATCTTAAGCATTTTATTTTTAAATCAGACTCATTTTCAAATAGGGCTTTGAAAGATTTAAAAGTATCAAATTATTCCTATTTTTATTTAAGAAATGTAACCCATGTCATTCTTGTGTAATCATCAATAAACAACATAAAATAACTCTCACCTTTTAAATTTTGTGTTATTGTTGGCCCGCAGAGGTCTGTGTGTACAAGTTCCAATGTTTTTTATGTTGATTACTCCTTTGTTTTGAAACTAACTCTCGTCTACTTCTCGTGCTAACATGGCTTGCAAATAGCGTTGATAGGTTTTTATATCTTCGGCATGTCTCTTGTTGCTTGTGTCTTGTTGAGTTTTACTAGATTGTCAAATTTTATATGACCCACCCTTCTATGCCATAACTAGTTTTTGTTTACTTGTCCCATAAAACATTTTTCTCATTTGACTTCATCGAGAACGTATACATTGCTCGGGGTTCTATTTTCATTTTCCACTAATCTTCCTGAACCTATTTTTCTTATCTCACATCCTTTAGAATGAAATGTGAGGTTGTAACCTTGATCACACATTTGACTGACACTTAGAAGATTGTGTTTTAACCCTTCAACATACAAGGCATTATGTATTTTAGTCTTTCCATTATCAAAACTAACGGTACCTTTTCCAACTATCCTTGTAGAAGAATTATTCCCAAAGGTAATGTTGTCTCCTTTTTCTTCCTTTAGGGTGATAAGTTTGGTTTGATCCCCTATCAAGTGTTTTGAACATCCATTATCAATGTACCATTGACTTTTGTGGTCTTCAGCATACATTCTAATCCACATTCTTCCTTGTTTAGTTCTTCTTGCTTCCTTTTCCACACCTATGTGTATTCTTCACTATGCTTGGTAAGAACATCTTCTTCCCTGTTTTATTTAGGAGACTTTATTATGTTACTTCTACAATCACGTACTATGTGACCATAGTTATTTCACTTATAACATTCAGTATTGTAATCAAGTAGGGGAGAAAATGAATTGTAGATTTTATCAGCAAACCCATGAGAACATATGGTTTTGCCGCTCACATAATCATTCTTTGAAGTCATATAAGAACCTATGTTTCTATATCAAACATGATCACTTCTTGCATAAGCTCTACAATCTAGTGCTTTGTGACAAAAATTATTGCAAGAAAAACAATAGCCAAGAAAGAGATTTTGGTATCATGTTGTGAAAGGATTTCTTGGTGAAGCAACTCTTCTGAACTCATTCTTGTTGTTCTTGTGAGAAGAATCAGGTTTTTGTCGGTCATCATTTCCATTCCTATTGTTGTTTTCATTGTTGATAGAGCCTTTGAGAATATTAGCATAGCTTTTAGTCTTTTCTTCATTTTCCTTTTCTAATGGCTTTGTGACCTTAGTGTTTGCATCTTCCTCGGGGGTATTTTATTTTTCATCATAGCCAAGACATGTCTTGATGAATGGATACCCTTAGTGACTGAGAATATTATCTAAGATTTCATTTATTTTTCCAAACTTTAGGATTCTACTCAATCGATCATTTGTTTTCTCTAGTTCATTTCTTAAGGAAGTAATTCCAGCCTCTAGCTTCTCACAATTTTCTTCCTTTTCTTTCAGTTAGCTTCTCACCACTTCTTCTATCCCTTTTTTCTCTTCTAGTTGATTTTTTAGGATGATAACTATTTTTTGTGTTTCATTAAGATCATGATCCTTCTTTTCATATTTTTGTAATTTCTCTTTCTATTTTTTATTCTATCCCCTGAGTCTATCTATTTCTTCTAAGGAACTAACATGTCCTGCTTCAAGATTCACTTCCTCGTCAATGTCTTCTTCTTCTTAATCTGATTTTTCTTTTTGATTGTCTTCATTTTTTGTGTTAGTAGACTTTGTATCCATGGGCATGAAGAGGAATTATTCTTTGTTAATATCATAAACATATCCATCACTTTCTTCATATGAGATATTGTTTATGAAGAAACTTTCTTGATCATCCATGTGTGCTCTCAATATCTACCTTCCAGTGGTTACACTGTTTCTGATGGAACCTGCTCTAATATAAATTTTTATACTTATGCTTATACTAAGGGGCGGGGGGGAGAATGAGTATAAGATACTTTTTAATTTAAATGAGCATTCATCAATCATTTATTAACTTTAAAACAATAAATGCATGTAAACTCATATCATGGTACACCAAGTTTAATTTGGAAACCCTTATGGGAGAAAACCATAAAAACTTATATTTATAAATGTTTGTAGGCACCAACCTATTGTTACAAATTTTGTAGGAACCAACTTTACTAGATACACCAATATCTTCAACTAAGCACCAACTCAACAAGATATTGGGTAGGCACCAACCTACTAGAGACACCAATATATTCAACTAAGCACCAACTCAACAAGATATTGAGTAGGCGCCAACCTACTAGAGACACCAATATCCTCAACTAAGCACCAACTCAGTAAGACTTGTATAGGTACCAATTTAAGATATCCACACCCATAGTACTTCTAACTTCACTTGCATGCTTCATACTTCAAACATATCTTCAAACCCTAGCTAGATTTAACCTTGTTACCCCCCCCAACCTAGGGGTAATTGAGGAGATGATGTCTTGAGGCATGTAGGTAGGAGATATGGAGTTTCCAAAACCAGATGACCCATTGAGCCCACATTTAGTAGATAGATCCCCTCTTCTCCACCACACATCACCACTCATAATTAACAATAGAAGTGTCTACCACACGATATTGGCACGGAAAGGACATCAGGTCTTGCTTCACAAGGTAACAATTACAATCCCATGGTAAGTTTCACTTTAATAATTGAATCATTTGAGCATGTTTCAAAGGGTCCTATCTTGATTATGAAATGTTTTCTTGGAAAGTATATCCTTTTCCTTATTTAGCCTTGGTAGTTGGCATGGTATCTTAGTAAGTTGGTCACCCTCAGGAAAAGGGTTGCTACTGGGGGGGTCTCCTTGAAGGGTCATCATACCATTCCTACTCATACTTATCAATTTCCACACTTCTTCCCCTTTGTTTCCTCATATTTTTAGTTTTTAGGTTCATTGACCCTAAGAAGGGCTTGTACCTCATTTCATGGGAAGAAGGGTTTGAAGGCCCAGAGTTGTTGCAGCTAGCATTGTAAGAGTGAAAAGCCATAATTTATCCTTATAGATGCTCTCCCTAAGGTCTTGATATCCATGAAATTCTTCTCCTTAAAAATGAAGGACCTTTAAAAAGAAAATAAATAAAAATTCCCCACTTGATGGGGGAATGCATTGCAATGTCCTTTAATTTCCAGTGCATATGGCATTTAATGTGTTCTAACTTCAAGTGGCATTGTGATACTCATTTTCTTTCCATTGCACATAATATTCATTGTTCAAACCATAAAAAGTGAAAGGCAAATAAAGGGCTTGGAAAAATGTTTCATTGAAAATGAAGGGATGCAATGCACCCTCCACAAAGGCACCCATAAATGAGACAATATGATCCCTTGATATGTCAAGAATCCCATGCCCAAGATTAATTCCCCCAATACACCTCATATTCATTACATGGTCTAGAGAATTTTCTCTTGGGAAACATTCCTTGACTTNGGTACACCAAGTTTAATTTGGAAACCCTTATGGGAGAAAACCATAAAAACTTATATTTATAAATGTTTGTAGGCACCAACCTATTGTTACAAATTTTGTAGGAACCAACTTTACTAGATACACCAATATCTTCAACTAAGCACCAACTCAACAAGATATTGGGTAGGCACCAACCTACTAGAGACACCAATATATTCAACTAAGCACCAACTCAACAAGATATTGAGTAGGCGCCAACCTACTAGAGACACCAATATCCTCAACTAAGCACCAACTCAGTAAGACTTGTATAGGTACCAATTTAAGATATCCACACCCATAGTACTTCTAACTTCACTTGCATGCTTCATACTTCAAACATATCTTCAAACCCTAGCTAGATTTAACCTTGTTACCCCCCCCAACCTAGGGGTAATTGAGGAGATGATGTCTTGAGGCATGTAGGTAGGAGATATGGAGTTTCCAAAACCAGATGACCCATTGAGCCCACATTTAGTAGATAGATCCCCTCTTCTCCACCACACATCACCACTCATAATTAACAATAGAAGTGTCTACCACACGATATTGGCACGGAAAGGACATCAGGTCTTGCTTCACAAGGTAACAATTACAATCCCATGGTAAGTTTCACTTTAATAATTGAATCATTTGAGCATGTTTCAAAGGGTCCTATCTTGATTATGAAATGTTTTCTTGGAAAGTATATCCTTTTCCTTATTTAGCCTTGGTAGTTGGCATGGTATCTTAGTAAGTTGGTCACCCTCAGGAAAAGGGTTGCTACTGGGGGGGTCTCCTTGAAGGGTCATCATACCATTCCTACTCATACTTATCAATTTCCACACTTCTTCCCCTTTGTTTCCTCATATTTTTAGTTTTTAGGTTCATTGACCCTAAGAAGGGCTTGTACCTCATTTCATGGGAAGAAGGGTTTGAAGGCCCAGAGTTGTTGCAGCTAGCATTGTAAGAGTGAAAAGCCATAATTTATCCTTATAGATGCTCTCCCTAAGGTCTTGATATCCATGAAATTCTTCTCCTTAAAAATGAAGGACCTTTAAAAAGAAAATAAATAAAAATTCCCCACTTGATGGGGGAATGCATTGCAATGTCCTTTAATTTCCAGTGCATATGGCATTTAATGTGTTCTAACTTCAAGTGGCATTGTGATACTCATTTTCTTTCCATTGCACATAATATTCATTGTTCAAACCATAAAAAGTGAAAGGCAAATAAAGGGCTTGGAAAAATGTTTCATTGAAAATGAAGGGATGCAATGCACCCTCCACAAAGGCACCCATAAATGAGACAATATGATCCCTTGATATGTCAAGAATCCCATGCCCAAGATTAATTCCCCCAATACACCTCATATTCATTACATGGTCTAGAGAATTTTCTCTTGGGAAACATTCCTTGACTTAGGGATTGGCCTACCCAATAGGGCACCATGACACCCCTCCCATACCTAAATTTGGAATAGTTTATAAGGTCTTTGAGAATTTGTTTAATTTGAAAAGGGGGGGATTAATGCACTTCTTTGGGTGGTTCTTTTATTAAATATGGATTACTTGGAATGATTCATATGACTTGTGGACCCTTGGAGGGTGTATTTTCTTGTCTCTGTGGGGCCTTGCCTGATGAAAGCAATTCATGGACGGACTAAGCCACTTGGACCTTCATAGGGGCTTGAAATTCCACTGGATGGATGGTGTGCCCGACACATTGGAGGCCTAGGATAATGAACATTGCACCTTGGTGGATGTCTCTAGCACTTGGACGAGGCTTGAGAGCATGAAGAGGAGAGGACATCACCCTCATATTCCTAAACGTTCCTCTTGGGTAGCATGACGTCACACTTTTGAGGCGACGTTTGGAACACTTGGTTCACTTGGTGGTGTTGTGGGCTTGAAACCCCACATTATTGCTTGACTTGGGGATGACATGGCACCTTCCTAGCTTGACTTCCTAGCCTTTAGAGGCTTTCCTTCACATATTCCACCTTGGAGAATACTTTTTGGGTCTTCTATGTCATTATTTTTTCATTTTGTAGCCTATGTGGGAAAAAAGAACAAATCGCTATGCTGGTTAAGAATTCTAATTTTGGTTTTAGCCTAAAATTGTGGATTTAATTGTAATGTGGAAAAACTATGACTTGGGTTTTCCTATATAAATAGAGACAAGTCATTTTCATTTGGAACATAACTCATCACTCATGAAAATACTTCTTGGACTGAAAGTTTGGCCCTCATGGACAATTCACTATCTCTCTTTTTCTTGTCCTAATGGATGCAACTCTTGTCCATTGGAGTAGTAAAAGCTAGTGACTTCTCTCGATGGTGTTTCTTGGACAATCATTGGATGATTTTGGTAGCAAAGGGTTTCTTTCATGCTATCTCTTGGATATGGTGAGTAATTTATGCAATTTATTGTCATCTTGCTTGTTTAAATTCAAGAAATATATCTAAAACCCTAGGAGGATTAAAAGGGCTTACACCCTCCACCAAAGTTTATTCTTCTTTTCTATTCAAGGGATACAAGGCTTGCCACAAAGAGTAAGAGGGTTTACACCCTTGTTGCAAGACTTGGCTAGGGTTTATTTCTCTAGGGAGTAAGAGGGTTTACACCCCTAGAAGACTTTTAAACCCTAGTTCATCTTGGATTTTAAGCTAGGCGTTTTGGAAGAATTATTGTTTTCTTGGGTTTTATAAGGGTTTAACTCTCAAGAAAATTCTTCTTCCTCTTGGGTTAGTTTTATTTCCAAGGAAGAGACTCCATTTACCCAATAACAAGGCACTAATCTTTGCATTGGAGATTGTAAATTGTTGCATTGATAAACGTGAAAATTAAGGGATTGGAATTGATCAAGTTGGATTTCAATTCTACATGATTTAGACTCTCTTCTACTTCAAGGGCATCATGTTTGGTCAAGCGATTAGTCTGTTGTAATAAAAACAAGATATAGCCATTAGGGCTGCAACAAACACTCTTTCTCATGGAATTCATTTACTTTTCTACCGTTGAAATTTGCATCTAAACTGTGATAATTAACCTATTGATAAAGGACTATTGTTTGGACAGTTTACTTGTTGATTTCAGTGGTTAGAATTTTTAGTTGTAGTAAAATTTTTCAACAGCCATAGGGATGTCATAAATATTTTTGATAACACTCTTTTACAGCCCTTGTTTTCCTTCAAAATCTTGGTTTATGCATTGGAATATTGTTTACTAATTATAAGATTTGTTGCCCAATATTATATGATGATTTTGATGTTCTGATTTGAATTTGTTATAATTCTATTGTTGATGATATATCGTCGTTATATGTTGCAATTTTGGGACAACAATACTTCTTGTTGCTTTCCCTCTTGTCTTGGGACTTATCTCATCATATATTTTCTTGGTTTGGGTTGTCTAACATTTGTTTTGCAGGTACTATCAATTGGTATCATTTTTCTTGACCTATACTCATCCTCCATCAAGCCTTAAGACCCTTTAATCGTGACCTATAGGGGTGGTTCTTTTAGCTCTTGGCTTTTTCCCTTACAATCCCTCTAGGGTCACATGAGAAGCCTCTTTTTTTGTTGGAATTGTCCATCACTAAAATGAGGGGGATATCTATTGAGGTGATAGTGATAGGTGACCCCAGTTGTGTCACACGTTTTTTGTTTGGGTTGGGATTTTCCCAAACTACAAAATGTGCGATAACGAACCTTCATTCCCTAACAAACCTCATAGCATCATTCTCATAATATAATTGCATACTACAACATCACAACCTCAAAGAAACGTGTTAGCACTCTGTAATTCCCAGAGGTTGTCGAAGGGTAGAATAAATTGACAGAGGTAACTATCAAAACCACTTTTGAAACTGGAATCTAGAGCTGCTAGCTTTAGAGAGGGATCTCTCTGTAAGATTTAGATTTGTTTGAGTTTTTAAATGTTAGGCTAGTTATGATAGTCTGAATTTGTTTGTTTGTTTGTAATAGTTGGCTGAAAGAATGCATTAATTTTCCATTGGGCTATGGGGTCTGTATTAAAGATGAGGATTAGATTCATCTTGTTATGAGGTTTTCTTCACAGGGAAAGGTAGTAAAACTATTGGATCTATTGAGATTAAATGAGGTGAATAAGACAGAAAGATATGAGAGTCCACTAAGCAAAGGAGCAGTTAAGAATTCTCTTACTCAATATCAGATGAAAACATATAGATCGTTAAAATACCAGAGACAGAGTATACAAGATAATTTTTGTTCTATTGACTTCCTTTTAATGATTAGAATTTGAAATACATAAATGATCACAGAGAATAAGAAAACATTCAACAAAGAGAGAGAGACATCACCAACAATCTGACACAATAATCATGTGAATAATCTTGTTTTATTACTGGTCGATCCTTTGAAAAGATTACACAATAGCTCGTGGGTGAAAAAATCAACCCTTAATACTTCGAAGGAAGAAGTATTTATACAATAATTTACATCATATCTTGTCATAAATGACAAGGATATTGTGGAGGAAATATCTAACTAATTAGATCTCAAATTACAAAATATAGGAATTTTGTTGATCTATTCGGATCCTTGGTGTTGATTTTGTGGAAGTAGTTGGTGACTCATGTCTTTGACTTGACTGACTGCTCCATGCTGACTCGAACCTCAAAATTACCTTTACTAAATTAAAAAACATAAATATTCCCATCTCTTTTTACTAGGGATGGAAACCTTGAGTAACTTTATGTATATCTCATCCATCTCTATATAAAAACAAGAATAGGTACACTGGTACTGAGGAATATCTGAATATTCCTTCTGTTGAAAACCTGAAAAACTGATAATGTATGTTATCAGCCAAAAACTGACTGAAATCAAATTGAATTGTGGCTTTTTATTTTGTGGAAAAAATGGACAGAAAACCTAAGATGGGTTCATCTACCCATTCATCTGAAAAGTATCCTAATAGGTAACAGAGGATAGAAATAATCTGGTTGGCCCTAACAGAGAAAATGGAGGATGGATAGGGAGAATTTTTCTTGGGCAATTGAGCGTCTTCTGGAAAAAAGATCTCTAAAATATGGGCACTTTGGGGGAAAGAGAGCTTATGGTAGAGGACGTTCAGGGCTTCGACAGAAAAAGGGATTGCAGAGTCAATTTTTTGGATTTGTTGCATCTAATTAATGGATTTGGGGGTAATGGTGAACAGGGTTTCGCCAAAAGAGGAAACTATGGCCCTTTGGTCGGGAAGATAATGGCCTTGACATTTCAGGGTGAATTCCAGGAAGTGGAAGGTCTGAGGGAACATGTACAGAAGCAAATTGGACTCCTAGAGTCCAATTTCGTCGCTTTGATCCAGGAAGATATCATTTATCCATAAGTGTAATTCAAAGAAGTTGAAATCACACTTCGGTTCTGTAATCTTGTAGTCCTTATCTACCAGGGGAATATGATTCAGGTCGACGAGAGGGGGAAGAATCAAATTCTTAGACGTCTCAGTGGATTTGTCTTTGGGAGCCATGACTAACAAAGTTTTGAGGTGAATTAAATGGAGGACTGTAATTACCCGAGTTAATTGTGTCTATCAACAATGAACTTTGGTGGAAGTTGGCTTTGTTATCCCCGATATCTAGGGATAACTAGGAGATCATGTCTCGAGGCCCACATGGTCCTAGACATGGAGTACCGAGAGCAGGAGCGACTTGAGCATGGTCCTGGAGGGCCCATCTTTCTTCTTCTCAGCCAGACTTGTCCTGTCAGCAGTACCAGCTTCCATTACTACTGGCTTGGGCTTGCATCAGAGAGGGCTCTTTCTCCATGAGGTAATTGGTTCGAGGTATCATGGTATGTGTCATA
>SNQJ01S0040895.1:97278-116675 GCA_010110895.2 Picea sitchensis
CATACTGAATAAAGCACTGTATGGAAAAAATCAAGCTCCCAGAGCTTGATATTCAAGACTTGAAAAATACCTACAACAACAAGGTTTCAAAAGAGGAGCTGCAGATAACAATCGTTACATTAAAACATGTAATGAAAATTTGTCAGTCATTTTGGTTTATGTGGATGATATTATATTTGAAAGTAATGATGATAGAATGAGACAAAAGTTTGCAAAAGAAATGAAAAAATAATTTGAGATGTCCATGCTTGGAGAATTGTCATTCTTTCTAGGGTTGTAGATTTCTCAAACTAACAAAGGCATATTCATTTCTCATACCAAATATATCAAGGAAATGTTTATGAAATTCAAAATGCAAGATTGTGCACCTGTTAGTACACCCATGATCACAAGATGTAAGTTGAGAAAAGATGATGAATCTTGATAAGTAATTCAAAATATTTATAGGTCAATGATTGACAGCCTACTATATGTGACAACATCAAGACCATACATCATGTAAGTAGTAAGATTGGTTGCAAGATTTCAATCTGCACCAAAGGAGACACATGTGCAAGTAGTAAAAAGAATATTTAGATATTTGAAGGGAACATTGGAATTTTTCTTGTGGTATTCAATGTTAGAATTTGGTAGCTCAGAGATACTTCTGCATTGGTGACGCTCAACATGCAGAAGTGGCCAATCACACTTTCTCCCTAGTGACTTTATAATGAGTTTTTATAAAGTAACTTTATAAAGTGATTTTATAAAGTTGGGTCTTTTAATTTTTAAATGTAAAAGTGACTTTATAATGTTATGGGTCACTTTAGTAACTTAAGTGACCTCAACAAATGATCAAGTCATGACCGTTGATCTCAAGGGACAATGAAGAGTCACTCAAGGGATACCAAGGGTTAGAGGAGTTACATTTCAAAAATTCTTAAAGGCATCTCATGAGGGAGAGAGAGGGTGCACTTTTGAGGAGAGTGAGAGGGAAGGTGAAGAGGCATGTTTCCCAAGAGAGAGTGCTAGCTTGGAGGAAGAGATACATCAAAGGGGGTTTGGCATGCATCCCTAGGAGAGGGATTGGCATGCAACCCAAGAAGTACTTGCTGCATTTTTCTAAAGTCCGTACAACAATTATTGTAGGGGTCATACAACTGTGTAAGCTGGACATACAATAAAGGAGGAGCATGGAAATCGAGGCTGAGTGTTTTCAGCAAGTGGGCACAATTTCCTATGCAAATTTGCTGAGTATTTTTGTTCTATACTGTATTTTTTATTTTGGCATGAATTTCTATGCAGACTAGTGATTGTTTGTGGTGATTTGTTGGCTGTCCCGAGTTGTACAATCTTGACATCCTTCCCTAGATATAATCTGGAACTGTTTGTATAGAGAAGTAATATGCTATTGTGAAGAGACAGTCTGTGTTTTTATGATGATACTCTTTGTTGTTGTAAAAGTTCTTAATTTCCTTGAGCTGAATGAAAGCACTCTTCTCCTCAAATCTGTCCTATTTCCCGTATTATTCTTCATGGGATTTTGCGCAGAATTTTGGTGCTAAATGTGTGATTTTGTTCACTGTTCATGAGTATTCCGCTGTTGTTATATTTCAGATTGCTTAGTTATTTGTGTTTCATCTCATAGTCCAATATTTGCATGATGTTATATTGCTATATTGGTGTACTACTATAAGAGGCTGAAATATGGTATTAACTAAGTATGGGACTGATATATATATATATATATATATATTTATTTCACGTGGTATCAGAGCTAGTGCTCTGAAGTTCAATGGGCATCTTTGGCACTTGGGACAACAAGTGATTGTTGGGGAATTTTCTTGAAGAAGGGAGAAGAGGCTATTTGTCAGGTGGACAAAGATGAATTCCAACATCAGGTTTGAAGATAGGTTGGAGGGGATCTCCAACTACTTGCAGTGGAAGGTTAGAATCACCAGTGTTCTCAAGGATAATAAATTGTGGTCGTTTGCGAACACCATCGTGCATGTACCTGCACAATATCCCATAGCTCTTGATGTTCATGAGGTGAAGGAAGACAAGAATCAAAGAATCATCTTGGATGGGGTCAAATACCACCTTATTCCTCACTTGACCGAGAAGAAGACAACCAAAGAGATGTGGGATGCACTGAAAATTTTGTATGGGATAAAGAACGAGAATCAAAAAATGGCTCTTTGAGACAAGCTCCATAGTGATAGGATGGCCAAGGGAGAGAGCGTGGCCACCTACCTCACCTAGGTTGCACAGGTGAAGGCTGATTTGGCAGCTATTGGAGAAATTATTCCTGACTCAGAGTTGGTGCAGATATCCCTCAAAGGCTTCACCAAGGAGTGGGAGGTTTTCATGAAGTGTGTGGTGGAGAGAGAGAAGCTCCCTAACTAGAGTAGATTGTGGGATGATTTTATGCAGTAGGAGATCCGGGAGGGGTCTCGGGAAAAGGTAGTGGATGGTGTAGACAACAAAAACATTTCTCTTGTGGGAAAGATCAATGAGAAGAAGACAGACATGAACAAGGTGAGATGCTTTGCATGTCATAAGACTGGCCACTACTCTAGCCAGTGTCCGAAAAAAAACAATAAGAAGCTAGAACCAGAGGTGTTAGCATCAACAAAGGCTGCAGAGTTTGTTGAGAGATATGAGAGGGATTTCTCTCTCATGACTAGTCCCATGGGCAGTGGGTGCCTAGTATTCGAGGACATTGAGTCATGGTTTGTGGACAATGGAGCTTCTCGATACATGACAGGGTTGAGGTCAATTTTCCTCAGTATTATAGAGATAGAATCAAAATGCAATGTGAATTGTGGAGCCAACCCACAACTTGCAGTAAAGGAGGTTGGAAGGGTTATATTCCAACTAGAGTCAGGAGGTTTTCTGGAGGTTTCCGAGGTATTGTATGTTCCATAGTTGACTGTTAACTTTCTCTCAGTGTCATCTTTGGATGCGAGTGGATTTGGAGTTGTCTTCTACAATGGACATGTGTTTTTATATCCTATGGGAGAAACTGCAGAGACAACAATGATGCTTGGTGTTGGGTATGAGGGCCTGTACAAGTTGTTGGGTCGACTTGTGTTGGGTTCTAGTGGATTTATGGACTCATATTATGTGTTGGAGAGTGGGTAGGTTGCAAAGGAGAGAGAATTGATACCGGGGACTCAGTCGTATTCTTAGACTCTCAAAGGAATCAATAGGCATGAGTGGAAACAGATGGATGCTCAAGAGAGTGTGCAGTATCCTAGGAGCATGTCTTCAGTTCATGGAACAAAAGAGGTAGCAGTAGAGGCTTCCAGTGCAGTGAGAGTAGTGTCTTCCCGTTCATAGGGAGCAATTGCTTCTAGTACAGGGGAGAAACTATGGCATCTCATGAGTTGGAGACAGATTCTAGTGGTGATACCAGAAGTACCTCTCTCGCTCAGAGGGAGTGTTAGAATTTGGTAGCTCGGAGGTACTTCTGCATTGGTGACACTCAATATGTAGAAGTGACCAAGCACACTTTCTCCCTAGTGACTTTATAATGAGTTTTTATAAAGTAACTTTATAAAGTTGGGTCTTTTAATTTTTAAATATAAAAGTTATTTTATGATGTTATGGGTCACTTTAGTAAATTAAGTGACCTTAATGAATGATTAAGTCATGACCATTGATCTCAAGGGGAAGTTAAGAGTCAGTCAAGGGAGACAAAGGGTTAGAGGAGTTACATTTTGAAAATGATTAAAGGAAACTCATGCGAGAGAGAGAGGGTGTACTTTTGAGGAGAGTGAGAGGAAAGGTGAAGAGGTATGTTTCCCAAGAGAGAGTGCTAGCTTGGAGGAAGAGATACAACAAAGGGGGTTTGGCATGCATCCCTAGGATAGGTATTGACACGCAACCCAAGAAGTATTTTCTACATTTTTCTATAGTCCGTTCAACAATTACTGTAGGGGTCATATAGCTATGTAAGTTGGATGTACAACAAAGGAGGAGCATGGAAATTGATGCTGAGTGTTTTCAGCAGGAGGGCACAATTTCCTATGCATATTTGTTGAGTATTTCTGTTATGTACTGTATTGTTTCTTTTGGCATGAATTTATATGCAGACTGGTGATTGTTTGTGGAGATTTGTTGGTTGTCCTAGGCCGTTCAGGATGTGCAATCTTGACATCCTTCCCTAGATATAATTTGGAACTATTTGTATAGAGAAGTAATCTGCTGATGTGAAGAGACAATCTGTGTTTTTATGTTGATACTCTTTGCCGTTGTAAAAGTTCTGAATTTCCTTGAGCTGAATAAAAACACTCTTCTCCTCAAATCTGTCCTATTTCCTGTGTTATTCTTCATGGGATTTTGCCCAGAATTTTGGTGCCAAATGTGTGATTTTGTTCACTGTTCATGAGTATTCTGTTGTTGTTATATTTTAGATTGCTTAGTTATTTGTGTTTCAACTCATAGTCCAATATTTGCATGATGTTATATTTCTATATTCGTGTACTACTATAGGAGGCTGAAATCTAGTATTGACTAAGTATGGGACTTATATATATAACATTCAAGAAGTAAGGACTTCACTCTAACAACATATACATATGCAAATTGGAAATGAAGTATTGATGACAATAAAAGTACCAGTGGAGGGGAATTATTTCTAGGAAATTGTCTAGTATCATGGTTGAGCAAGAAGCAAACTTCAATCTCTCTATCCACAACAAAAGCCAATTATATTGTAGCAACAACATGTTACACACAATTTCTATGGATGAAGTAGACATTGAAGGATATCAAGGTAGATATGATCAACCAATATCAATCATCTGCAACAACACAAGTGAAATTAACATTTAAAAGAATCCTACAATGCACTCAAAGATAAAGCATATTCCCATCAAGTACCACTTCCTAAGAGAACATGTAGCTGAGAAAAGTGTCAAGCTAGAATACATTTCCACCAAAGAACATGTTGCAGATACTTTACCAAACCCCTTCCCAAATAAACATTTGAATATCTTAGATAGAAGCTGGGAGTGATATCCCTCTCATCTTTTCAGTAAAGGAAATCACAAGCTCAAGGGGAACAACCCTTTGCCATTGATTTCAAAGGGGGAGAAATTGTAGATAGAGGAAGAATTGCAGATACAAGGAGAGTTAAATACAGGGGGAGTATTACATAATTAACTAAGGGTTTCCATCAATGATAAAGGGGGAGATTGTTGGAAATATCATTTTCATTGATGTCAAAGAAAGGGGGAGACTACATATGTCCAAGATAAAGATTGCAAGATGGAAATTGCCGGAAATATTGATTTTGGATTTTTGATGCTTAGTTTGTGTTATCCCCATTTTGTGGATAACTAAGGAGATTATATATCGAGGCCCTCAGGTTGCATATATATAGTGCCGAGAGACTATATGACTAGAAGTACCCTTTTGCACATATGGAAAACCCACTCACCACCATAGATGGTCACAAATTTGCAGATGGCATCCAACACACCAGCTGGATTCTGGAAGGCAGTGGGCCTTGCTCCATGAGGTACAAGTCAATATTATGGTGAGCATCATTTAAATATTTAATCCAGTTGAGTGTGTGGTATCTTAGATCGCTCTAGATTTCATGATATATGCTTGGACATTATGCCTTTTTCCCTGCTTCGCTTTGGTGGTTGATATTGTGCCCTAGTAAGTGGTTTTCCTTGGGGATTGGTTTTCTATTGGGAACTCCCTTAATGAGCCATCATACCGTTCCCAACCATACTTACCACTTTCCATCATTGTTCCCCTCCATTTCCTTATATCTTGGGATTTTAGGGTGTATTGACCCAAGAAGAAGGGGCTAAATACCCAGAGGGTTTGATGTTGGGTAAAAGATAAAAGCCTTGCATAAACCTTCTAGATGCTTCACCCAGGGATCACCCAATAAAGCAGTGAAACACTTGTCTTTGAGTAAAGGGGACACACAATATAATAAAGAATGCTTAAAATGTTAGTTGAAGGATACGAGGTCTCATCACGAGCTGACCTATCACGTCCATGAATATCTAGTGGTATGACATTTCCATCATCTGGTCACCAAACCAGGGCAATGGCTCTCAGTTGCATGGCTAAGAGAAAGGGGGTCTCATCCTGAGCCAACACTCTCATTTCCACTAGGTGTTTGTGGGTGACATTGCCATCATATGGTCACCAGGCTAGGCCAATAACCTTCAACCTCTCCTTATGCTATATTGAAAGAAAACAAATAAATACAGATAAACAAAAATTGATGGGTTTGGAAAAAGTGCATTGCGGATGAAGGCACCACACACCCTCTACAAAGGCACCCATGAATCAGACACCACAACTCCTTATATGTTATGATCCCTATGCCCATTTCGTCTTGACCCCAACCACTCCATCCACTTTACATGGCTTAGAGAGGGATCTCATGGAAACTCTCCTTTACCTAGGGAAATATCTACCCAATAGAACAACTCGTCAACCCTCCCATATTCAAGCTTGACAAGTCGCATAATGTATTTGAGAAATTAATTGTTTGATATAGTGATATCTGATGCAGATGATTAGATGTCTTATTTATTGATTGGATTCACATATCATGATGTCATGAATTTAGATCCTTGGAGGGTGTGCTCATTTGTCTTAGCAGGACCTAGTTAGTGGACAATTGTGGGAGAACAAGCCTAGCTTGGGCTTCCATGGGGCTACAAGCCCACAGGTTGGATGACAAGGTCCCACATGTCATATGAGAAAGATCAGACTTGGAAGTCCTTGATGATGACTTGGACGACATAGCCCATCCCTCACTTGCCAAACGATTTTCCCAGGAGGGGAAAAACGTCCTCTTTTTAAGCTTGACGTCATGTTTAGGGGGCTAGGGCATGCTGGTGAGATGATATGCATTGAAACTTGGATGTTTTGAGGTGTTTGAGGCTTTGAACATGAAGGAAGACATTTGGATGCTTGACACATGGCTTCGGGAAGCCTTACTACCCTCCTACATCACCAACGACATTCTCCTAGTTCCAAAACGTCCCCTAAAGGGGTGACATCCTTGTAAATTAGGGTTTTATTTGAGCAAAAGTGAAATTTTAAATGAATTGCTTTATATTACTTTGTTAAGGGGGAAATATTAGGGTTGTTGACCCCTAGTATTTTGGTTTACCCCTTAATTTGTGAACAAGTCACCTTGGTGAAATTTTGTATAAATAAGAGATCATAAGATCTCATTTTAACATAACTCCCCCTCATTGTGAGAGGTATTGGTCTGATTTTTTTTTCATCTTTGGCAAGATTGTCTCTTTTAGCTCTTTTTTATGGCTATCTTGATGAATGATTGATGGAGGAATGAGGCGCTAACCTTGGATGGATGTTTTCTAGCTTTTATGGTGGATTATCTTGGCATCTTTCTTGATTTTGGTATGGTATTTTACTCTTATGCTATCATTATTTTCAAGTCAAGGATTGTTGTGCTAGGAGCTAGGTGGGAAGTATAAAGGCATACACCCCCACCATAGTCTTCATAATTTTATGCTTCATCTCATTGATTATACAAGGGTTTTCTAAGATAAGTATAAGGGCATGCACCCTCTTAGCTTAAACCCTAGCTAGAGCAACTTGATTTGGGAAGTAAAGGATTACACCCCCAAGGAGGTAGCTTCTATAGCCCTTTATTCATTTGACTCCATTAAACCAATAGTAAAGGCACTAGTCATATACGTTTTACATTGGAGATATAAAATCATTGCCTTGGGAACACAAATTTTGGTCTTTTGAAAGGTTTCTTGCTTGAAGTTGGTTTGCCTCATTGAGAGGAGTCTTCCCATACTAGGGCGTCCCCTCTCTCCCATTACTTTTCTTTCTGTTACAAACCCTAACTTACAGTCATTAGGGCTGATCTAACCTAGATAAAATACTATCCATAACTCCTAAACTAACCCTAGACTAGCTTTTAAATTTTTCTCACTTACTCCTCTAACCAGGGCACAACTTTTGGGATAGTTATTGGAACGTTTCCATGGTTAATTTTGTTGCTTCATGCCATTGAATGCTACAACCATAAGGTTGCAATTTTCTGCAGAAAATGCATTGCTATAACATCTTGTTTTATTTGGCCTTATACCGTCATTGTTTAGTCATAATTGATTGCCATACTCATTGATAATATTATTGATTGATGTCATGCTTTACATGCTGATTTGAATGTATTAATTTCTGATATAAGCTGTCATATACTGCTGAAAATTAGGGAGAACAAGCTTAACTTGCTGATCCATACTAACATATATCATTGCAGTTTGGATTTTCTTGTGTCTTGGGCAGGTACATTCATCTGGAGAAGTACTATACCTTTGGGGAAACAATCACTTGACTTACAGGGAATCTCTTTCCACTTTTCATTCCACTTATACTTGAACTCTAGGGGATTCACTTCCATTTATTTCCATCCCCATCTCAATCCCCTTAGGGTCACCGGGATCACCTCCCTAGAGTGACCTAGTCACCCTTGAAGTGTGGGACCTACATCGAGGTGAAATTGGGTGTAGGATTCCCAAGTTGTAGAACTTGATTTGTTGTTGGGTTGGGATTAGCCCAACCTACAACTTGCGCTATAACATTTTGGCATCGTTTTCGGGGAATATTTTGAGTATTCTTCGTACCCTAAGGACACTTTGGTAAGCTATCATGAATCCTTTCCCCTAGCTTACCTGGAGACTCCACCTAAGGGACGTTCCATTTCCATTTTCCTTGATGAGCTCATTTTGAAAATCATCTGGTGACTCCACCTTCCCAAAATCCTTCTTTCCCCAAACCTTTTCCCCCTGGGAGGTTCAAGCCTTCTAAGGTTTACCAAAGAAGGCCTCCTCTCAAGCCTCCCGTTGCTAAAACCATTTTCCATAATACCCTCCTTCTTTTTCCAATGGATTTCCCTTGGGCAAGGAACCTCTACAAACCCCTTAAGATGGCAAGTATCCAAGGTTACCCTAAGAAAGTGCCAACATAAGTCAACAAGTGGTTGCCAAAGTTCCCAAGAAACAATGTGATAACTATTGAATACCACATTTATGTCATGGGCCGAGATATGGACAATGCAAGTATTGATCATGAAGATGTGGCCATGAGGTTATTTTATTCATCATTGACTGAAGAAGCCCTTGATTGGTTCAGAGGACTCCCTGATAATCATATCATGTTCTATGATGATTTTTCCAACTTGTTCAAGAGCAGATGGTCGAAGAAGGAAGATGGTGGGACACTTGGGACTCAATTCAATCAAATAAAGAATAAGGAGAATGAAACAGTGAGGGAATTCATTTCCAGATTTGACAGGTTGTACAATCAAATTCCAATAGATTACTGTCCCACAAAATCATCAATTTGTTTCCTTTACATGAATTCCTTTGAAGGGAGTTTTGATACATTCTTAAAGATAAAAATCCCACATCATTGGCAGAGGATAAAGAGTTCAATATTGACATTTAAGAGAATCTCCTTGATTAAAAAATAAAACCTTTTCAGTACCCTCGTAACAAGACAGAATCAAGAATGAAGGTTTCCAACAACAATGTTCCTGATTTGATTGCTCTCCTGACTCAGAAGATAGACCAAATGAATACTCAACTTGTTCATGTGTAGAATCAAGTTATGAACCGTATGACTATAGTGGAAAGAAATCAATATTCTCCCATACCTTAGTTTTCCAGACAACAGAGAGATGCCACTGGTTGGAAACCAAGTCCTCAACAAGAGGCAAATGCCTCAAATACTTTGAAACCTGTTGGGATAGTTGATATAGAAGCTTGGTGTCTCCCATGCCAAGAAACCCACAGGGAAGATGAATGCTCTCGACAAGACGAAGATTATCCTGACGATATAAACTTCATTATTTGCAATCTCAACGATGATCAAGTTACTCAAGAATAGATCAATGAAGCCAAAAAATAGGAGAAAGAGAGTGTTGAGGAAAAGGTATGAAGAACCTTACTCAAGCATTTTCAGATCTTTCTAGGCTAAGGAAAGATAGTTGGGAATCTTACCCGGGGTTTGTATCCTTAGAATAAAAGAAACAATCACTTAATCCATAGGTATTAATTACAAGGGACCAAGGCTGGTTTTTTATATATTATATGTAACTGTGCAAATAAATAAACTAAGAAGAAATTACATGAGTATGTACATGGAGATAAAAGTGAAATATGAACCAAATCATCAAAAATACATATGTGNAGGTATTAATTACAAGGGACCAAGGCTGGTTTTTTATATATTATATGTAACTGTGCAAATAAATAAACTAAGAAGAAATTACATGAGTATGTACATGGAGATAAAAGTGAAATATGAACCAAATCATCAAAAATACATATGTGAGACTGAAATCATAAGTTTGATTTTTATATCGATTTCATTATGAGATACAAAGATGAATTTTCTTTACAAACCCCTGCGAGAGTAGGGACCAAAGTTAGATTTATAAGCCTCCGATGGGAACCATACAAAAAGACTCTGACAAAAAAAGAGAACTGAAGCTAAAGATCTGGATCAACTTGCCACAAAATGTTGTCACTTGACTTTGCAAAATATTCTTTATCAGTCATGCAATTTAATTCATAAACAAACACGAACACACAGATTGCCAAAGATAAATCATACACGTCTAAAACAAGTTACTGAAATATATGATTCAGTTTTGAATCATGTTGCCTTTAATAAGACCCTGCTGCCTTTAATAAGACCCTGCTGTCATCAAGATGGTTAATCCTTCTAGTAAACTCATAATGAATGTAAAATGAAATCATCTCACAAGTATAGACTAAACCTTATGGCTGAAGTTCTCCTTCTATTATCTCTCCCTTGTCTCTTCATTTGATTGAGCTTTTATTCCTTCTCAATAAGTTATGGTAGTTCAACTACCTTTCTTTATTTAAGCTTAATTAGCTTAACTAATTAGTTGAGACAAATAAATAATAATATATATAAATAAGGGTCTAACTAACAATAACTAAATAGATGGGATCCCTTGTGACTCCCACTTCAATTTCTTTTAATAGTCATCAAAACATGAAGTATAAAACCCCAAACATTTGATTCAAACATCCTTCTTGTAACTCCCATTCTTATATTCATGACCAAATATTTTAATATCAACAAAATATAACATGACTATATCCAAAAAAATGGCATTATATCCATGCTGTCCAAAACACTGTCTAAACATGTATTTTCTGTCCAAAACCTTGTCAAAATAAAAAGATTGTCCTCAATAGAAAATAATATTAATCAACATTAAAAACCATATTTACTATGAGAGGCATTTGACCTCTTTTCACTGCTGCCCTCTTTTGATCTTTTTGTCCCAGCCCTAGGCTAGTTGGAACCTTGAGGATGGATCTCGATGATGACATGGGAACAATTTTCTTTGAGACGAAGATGAGAGGACATAGATTCAGAGGAATCTTTGGATAAATTGGAGGGAGTGGCCACTCCTTTTCCATTATCCGGCTCTAGCTTGGGAACATCCGTTTTTATCCTTTTACTTGCATGAGAAGACTGTATGGGTGAGACAACATGATCAGCCTAGGCATTTGGGTTTTTTGGTGGTGGAGGAGGGGGTTAATGGAAAAGACACAATAGGCCAACCTTGGTGATGAGAAATAGGGTGATGGAAAATATCTTTCCAACCATAATTGGCAAGTGGTTCTGGTTGCATAGAAACATGAGGGGAAACACAGATAACCATTTTTTTTGATGTGGCTGGAAGGGAGGCCTCTCAGGTCGGGGCTAGAGAATCCCATGGACAACTAGGTTAAAGAACCCAACTTGAAAGAGATGATTTAGTTCATTTGGATCAACATAAAAAAGTATCGAAAACCGTGGTCTTCTATGGCCCCTCTGCCAATTCCCTCTGCCTCTATTAACACCTATGTCATTGTTTCCCCTGCTAAAGAATCTCATCCTGAAGAAATATTCCAAACATGTCATGAAAAAATATTAACAATCCATGCATCAATAATCTAGTTAAATAAAATCAAAAAGTTGGCTCTATCCTTCACCACAGAGGAACATGCAATCCATCCATCAATACCTTAACACTCAACAATCAATTTTCCATTTGAATAGGTAGTGGTAGGGATATTGGAAAGATGAGGGGCATATAATGAGAAAAAAATTGGTAGCATGGATGGGAAGCGACCAACGGATATTGTTCAAACAAATGCATTAGTAATAGAAAATGTATCCATATCCAAATTTCCAACACTAGTCATCAACTAGTCTTTCTTTTGTTATTAATCCTTTCTCTTTAAAAAAAAAATGAAATTCATAATAATAGAACAAGGAATGTTTAAAAAGTATTTGGGAAGGCGAGGGACATATAATTGGCGAAAAGTGGGATAATGAAAGGAAAAAAAAAACGATTATTGTTCTATTATATGCAATGGTATCTATTGAAAATCGACATCAATATCAACTTCCATACTTCTCTCTATTAATAATTCAAATCCATGACAGAGCAGTCTTTATAGTACACAATATAAAACCCCAGGAAACATTTGTGACTATCAAACTTTACAACTTTTAATTTCCCTTTCCCTTTATTTTATTAGCAAAGATTTTATATGAGATTGTTAACAAAGTCACAAAACAATTAAAAATAGGTTACAAACAACGCACATGGGAGGCTGAGAGCACAACATAAAGCCATCAACCTTCTCATATCACAACCTTCAATTCTTTCTGCATAATAGATTGGGTCAAAACCCCATGTGAAACTGGTGCTCATCGTTTATTTTAACATCACACAACTTCAAAATCAACAAAACCCCCATGGATAAATAACAAGTGAGACAAGACTTAACACAAACAACCAATCTTCCCATTGTTAGGTTAATCACTTATAACATACATCAAGAACAAAGTTTAAATCTCTTAATTTCCCTACATCAATGGAAGAACCAAGGTATGGGTGAACACAAAGGCGAAACCTTCACAAGGGGTTTGTAAAAACCATTTAACCATCTCATATCACAATAGAATTTCCAAAGACCTCTCCACAAACCTCTCATTGTGGCCGCAAGGAAAAAAATGCCCATATCATCACAAAAAGTTGAAAGGTAATTTGAAGGAGCTACAAGTCTTCCAAAGACTGGGTACTGGCGTTAATTAAAACAATTGTTCTTTCATTTCACAGAGAAAAATAAACCCTTGAATTTTAATGACCAAAGATGAGTGAAACCAAATTTTTTTCCCATAATTATTTGCCAACAGTCATAGCACATAATAAATATTCATCTTGGGCATAACACAATCACACAATACAAACAGAAAGGAGTTTGAAATGCTATTATCAGCTTGAAAAATTTAAATGCCAACAATACAAACATAAAGGAGTTTGAAATGCTATTATCAGCTTGAAAAAAAATTTAAATGCCAACAAGGAGGAACTTCCACTTAAATGCAATTTGCTTAGTCATGATACCCATATACATCCATTTACACTTTGGAAATAAAACACAGTCTATAAGAAAATCGAAGAGCCAACATCATGATTGTATTTGGAGCGGAGCTACATTTCATGAATGGAGGGGTAAGAGCCATCATACCTGTAAGGAGAATGCCAGAAAACCAACAAGCACCACTATTCTTTCCAAGGCCAAGCAAAACAGAGGCAACACCAGCCAAAGAAACCAACACAAATGCGAACCAAGTGAGGGTGGCGACCTCGAGGTAGGGTTAGAGAGACATGCATTAATTGCACTTTGTTTCTCACATTAATTCCATCAACTATAGCCAAGTATGAGTGCACCCAACACATCCAACGTATAGTCCACTACGTTTTCCACATAACATTATTTCAATACAAAAATCAATTTTTTCTCTTTTCACTAAGCTCATAAGTTTTATATGCATACTCAACACTTAGCACCAAATACATCTCATGTCCCACATTCTTTGCTAGGGAAGGATTGCCATGTTCTAAAAATTAAAAATTGTCCATGATAATAACAAGAATATCATAAGTGCAATATGCCATAACTATATATGTCCCATGCTTGAAGTTTTAATCAACAAGTCAAAATATATGTGTAGCAAGAATAAACCAAGATGCTTGTTAAAACAATATTTCCCCCCTTTCCTTTTTAAATCATATTTCCAATACACCCCATCATTCATCTAGAAAGCGGTTTCGAACTTCAAACTGTAGAGTCATCTTTGCAAGGTAGTCATGAGCGTAATCAAATAAAAGGGCCTTTCATTATTAGTCACATAACGAGGTCCCACCTATTTAGTATATTATTAAATATATATAAGTAATAAGGCATTGCAACCCATTTGCAGGAAGGGATTCCATGTTGCGATTTTGGGCATCAACAGAGAGGGGAGACTACGTTCCTTAAGTAAATTGATAGATGACCAGAAGAAGGAATTGAGGAGGAGGGAAATCCTAACCTACAGAAGAAAAAATGCTTCAGCCCCTCCGTCACAACCTACTACTCCTCTTCCATCAACATAAAATGTTTCTCCACCGCTGGTATGTGATTTTCTTCCTAAGCCAACTCCTACAGATGCCATTCAGTTGAATATAGATGTTGCAAGCATGTTTGGAAAACTGAATATGACAGTCCCAGTGACAGAGATGTGTAACATCCCTTCCGCAAAAAGGGAAATTTTGAGAATATTGCAGGTGCCAACCGAGAAGGAGGATCCTCCCATCATTTTGAATACTATGTATCTCGATCAACCAAGGGACAAGATCTCCCTTCTATCTCTCATTAGGCATGAATGGCCTTCGTTTGAAAAACTACATGCTTGATTCGGGGGCCTCGAAAAATGTCTTATCATTGAAGGTAATGAAACAAATTGGTTTGAATACAACCCGACCTTGTGGCAATGTGTGTGGAATTGATTCCAAAAAATTCAAAGTTCTTGGGGTATGTGAGGACACTGAGGTTTTCTTGATTGATTTTCCACATATCATCATTCTCATGGACATAGTAGTGATTGATATTCCATATTCTTGGGGGATGCTCTTATCTAGGAGATAGTATAATTCTCTTGAGGGTTTCCTTAGCATGGACCTCACCCATGCACACATTCCTATGGGAGATGGCACTTTTAATATACTATAAAATCGAGAGAAAGATGATAGACACGTGATGGATCCCGATGGTCCTGATTATGCCAGGGAATGCGATTATGATGTACTCCCACAGAACATTGAGTATGATCCATCTGATATACCTTTTATGTAGGAGGACTCCATAGACACACCTCTTCCATGGAAATATTAATACAAAGACAAACTTGCAAAGTACCAAGGGAAGGAACCTAGATCTATCCAAATTTTGAAAAAAGAAGATGAGAAACATGAAGAAATCGTCAAAGAGACAATTCACACAGAGCCTCCATATGATGATAATACACCTCACATTGATTTAAATGAGGGAAGTCTTGTGCTCATGTGGGAAAAAAGAAAGGGCAAGTCCATATATGATAAAAAAGATAACAATTCTTGGCCTAGCCCTTACATCATCATGAAGAAATATGACAAGGAAAGGTACTATTTGACAACATTAGATGGGAGAAAGATGCCACTACCAGTAGATGGGTCTCTTCTCCAACCTCACTTCCAGGTCACACAACTTCTCCAGGGCCCATGCCCAGGTAAGTAGGTAAGTCATTTTGATTCCCTGCATTTGCATCTTGATTGCTCATACTAGTTTAGATGCATTTCATATTCATTTTTCTGTACTTGCATATTGATTCCTTGCATTTGCATATTGATAGCTCATACTAGTTTAGATGCATTTCATATTTAGTATATTATTATATATATATAAGTAATAAGGCATTATAACCCATTTGTAGGAAAGGATTCCATGTTGCGCTTTTGGGTTTCAACATAGAGGGGAGACTTCTATCCTTAAGTAAATTGACAGATGATCATAAGAAGGAATTGAGGAGGAGGGAAATACTAACCTATAGAAGAAAAAAGGATTCATCCCTTCCATGATATCCTAATACTTCTCTTCCATCATCATAAAAAGTGGCTCCAACACCTCCACCGCCGGTATGTGAGTTGATTCCTAAGCCAACACCTACATATGACATTCAATTGAATATAGATGTTACAAGCATGTTTGTAAAACTAAATATGATGGTCCCAATGACAGAGATGTGTAAGATCCCTTCCATAAAAAGGAAAATTTTGAGGATATTGTACGTGACAACTGAGAAGGAGGATCCTCCCATCATTTTGAATACTATGTATCTCGATCAACCAAGGGACAAAACCCCTCCCTTATATCTCTCATTAGGCATGAATGGCCTTCGTTTGAACAACTGCATGCTTGATTCAGGGGCCTTGAAAAACTTCATATTATTGAAGGTAATGAAACAAATTGGTTTGAATACAACTTGAACTTATGGAAATGTATGTGGAATTTATTCCAAAAAATTCAAAGTTCTCTGGGTATGTGAGGACATTGAGGTTTTCTTGATTGATTTTCCACATATCAACATTCTCATGGACATAGTAGTGATCGATGTTCCATATGATTGGGGGATTCTCTTATCTAGGATATGGTCTACTTCTCTTGGGGGTTTCCTTATCATGGACCTCACCCATGCACACATTCCTATGGGATATGTCACTTTTCATATACTATACAATCGAGAGAAAGTTGATAGACACGTGATGGATCTTGATGGTCCTGATTATGCTAGCGAATACGCTTATGATGTACTCCCACATACCACTGAGTATGATTCATATGAGCTACCTTTTATGTAGGATGACTTCATAGACATGCTTCTTCCATTGACAGATCAATACAAAGACAAATTTGCAAAATACGATGGGAAGGAACCCGGGTCTATCCAAATTTTGAAGAAAGAAGATAAGAAACATGAAGAAATTGTCAAAGAGAAAATCCACACAGAGCCTCCATACAATGCAAATACACCTTGCATTGATTTAAATGAAGGAAGTCTTGTGCTCATGTGGGAGAAAAGAAAGGTCAAGCCCAGATATGACCAAAAAGACAACAATTCTTGGCCTGGCCCTTACATCATCATGAAGAAGTGTGGCAAAGAAAGGTACTATATAGCAACATTAGATGGGAGAAAGATGCCACTACCAATAGATGAGTCTCTTCTCCAACATCACATCCAGGTCACATGAATTATTCAGGGCCTATGCCCCAAGTAAGTAGGTAGGTCATTTTGATTCCCTGCATTTTCATCTTGATTGCTCATACTAGTTTAGATGCATTTCATATTCATTTTTCTCTACTTGCATATTGATTCCATGCATTTGCATCTTGATTTCTTATACTAGTTTAGATGCATTTCATATTTAGTATATTATTATATATATATAAGTAGTAAGGCATTGCAACCCATTTGAAGGCAAGGATTCCATGTTGCGCTTTTGGGCCTCAACATAGAGGGGAGACTTCAAGCCTTAAGTAAATTGACAGATGATCAGAATAAGGAATTGAGGAGGAGGGAAATCCTAACCTACAGAAGAAAAATGCTTCAGCCCCTCCATCACATCCTAATACTCCTCTTCCATCAACATAAAAGGTGTCTCCACCACCTCCACCTCCAGTATGTGAGTTTCTTCCTAAGCCAACTCCTACAAATGATATTCAGTTGAATACAAATGTTGCAAGCATGTTTGAAAAACTGAATATGACGATATCGGTGACATAGATGTGTAAGATCCCTTCCATAAAAAGGGAAATTTTGAGGATATTGCAAGTGCCAACCGAGAAGGTGAAATATCCTTGATTCCTTCGATCAAGATATTTGCAACTGATCTACCATTTTGTCTTGCAGATCTGATACACTGGGGGTTTCTGGATGCGTTTCAGTTGTATGTTTGAGATCTTAATGGTTATTGCATGTGCATGTGGGTTATTGCATGTGCATCTTGGTCATTGCATGTGCATGTGGGTTATTACATGTGCATGTTGCATATTTAAGGTTTAAACAACATATAAAGGATGCATGCAAAAGTAGAGAACATCAACTACCCAATATCATGTAAAATAATGGTTCGAGCATGGAAATACAATAGCCTACTGGAAATATAGAATATAAAAATCAGTCATATCTCATGGATCAGTACTGGAATACAATCAAATAACATAAAAATACCCATGATCAGAAGATAATGGAAGATCTGATGCATGCACGGATAGATTGTAAAAAATATGCGGTTCCTGAGAAATACGGTAACCGCTACCAATTGGGAAAACTCATCCAGAAGAATGGACCATCGGAATGTGCCAGAAACTACTCCAATAGAAGTGCCCTGGTCTCTAGACTGAAATGGATGGGTGTCATATCTCAGATCTGGTCTCTAAGGCACTGGATCTAGACCCATGGGGGGTTTGCGCCCCTCCTAGAGCACTGGATGCGCCCAAAAGGATTCCACAAATGGAATCCACCGCTATATGGCTCAAAACGATCATCTCACCAAATAAGGAAATGGGTAGGAAGGATTTGTCCGGATCTTCTCTAAAACTCTGCATGCAACACCAAATGTCTGTCCGGAAGAGCTGCGCCCTAAATGGATGAATGAGTCGATTTGCAAGATTCCACCATCAAAATATGATGATAGATGGCTCAATAGAAGAGACCTGGCTAGATATCAAATGGGTTGGAAGGAAACTGCAATCTGGAAACGAGTCTCGTGCATCTCTCCAAACCCTCAAACTAGCTTGCGCCCTCACTGGCTGAGCTGCACACTCTGCAATGGATACTCCTGAAAAGTATGGTGAAATACCTGGATGGTATCTCCGATGGGCTAGGGTGTGTCTCTCAACACCGAAACTGATCAATGGTGGTGGTTTCCTCCAGAAATCCACAAAGAAGTAAGGTCGGCTCTCCTCCTCCTCTAAGAACTCTCAACATCAAATCATAACAATGCATAATGAGGAATTAGGTCAAATTCCTCCCTTTATACCTTTCCCAATCTAATTCACCATTGACCTCACTTAAGCTAGGCATTTTTCCTCCCAAAGTGATTTATTTTTCAATTAAGTCCCCCTTTAACACCTTTTCATTCTAATTCTTCGTTGACTTAGGCTTAAGTGACTTTTCCTAAGTATTTTGGCTTAATTCATCGTTTAGCCATCAATTCCTCATTATTTCTCCATCTTGTTCCCTGTTTGTGCCTGACTATAGTCTACGGGAACATATAGACTACTAAGTCACTCCCTGCTGTCCTACTCTTGGGAACGGGACATCACAGTCCTCCCTTCCCGAGATTGCTTTTCCTCAAGCAACATCAATCCTGGGTGCTGCAAGATATGCTCTCCCTCCCATGTGGCATCCTCCACTGGAAGACCCCTCCATCTAACCAAGCACTCTCTGATGATCCTGCTCCTCAATCTGCGCTCTCTCTGCTCTAGTACCTC
>SNQJ01S0040896.1:38060-51843 GCA_010110895.2 Picea sitchensis
AAGGCAAGGGGCGCCTTACTTCACAAGGCTTGTGGGGAGGTCTTCAAGGAACTCCAAGGCATCCGAGAGTGGTTGCTATTGTACCAGGTTCACTTGTATATGTTTCCTGTGTTGTATATTTTTCTTTGAGGCCTTCTATATATATCTGTTCCAAACTAGTTTTCCCCATGGGGGGGGGTTTTCTAGGGCCATGTTGACCAAAAACATATGTGTCAATTTCATGCATGCTTAGAAGTGTAGATCAGCATTTTAAAGTTAAAAGATCTCGAGGTAGTGTTATTTGTTTTGATATATATTGCATGTGCTAACATTGAGTAAAGAAAACACTTGCAAGGGCAGCGCAAAAGGACACTTAACCATCAAAATATTGAGCTGAAAGTCGGTGACTGTTTGCTGTCCTAAAACAGCAGCAAGGGACAGCCACAAAGTTGAAACTTAGAGCCAAACTAAGGTCAAAGACAGACCTTAGTTGGCAGCCTCATAGGACCTCAGAAAATCTACATGGTATCAAAGCCAATGGTGGCTTAGACTTGCTGATTTTTGAGCATTTTCGTGGATAGTTCAGGGCATATTTTGGACAGCTTGTTGACAGAGTTTGTGGACAGCTTGTGGGCAGATTTGTTGGACAGTTCAGGGCTGATTTTTTGACACTTGTGGACAGCCTCTTTTCACACCTACATGGACAGGAGTGAGGTTGTATTTCACGACCTCTTTTCACACCTATATTGCTAGGAATGAGATCGGTGTTCGTTTGCCTCTTTTCACACCTGTGTTGATAGGAGTGAGGCAGCGTTCCTTTGCAGTTTGGCAGTCATGTCAGCATCTCAGATGCGTGCAGAGGATAGGCTAGTTGAAGCTAGCAACTGGTCACCTTGAAAGGCGAGGATAGTCTTTGTCTTTGTCTTGTTAGCAGAGTTTAGGAAGAGGAACAACAAGGCAAAGAGGATGATATGTGATTCAGTGCAGGATCACATCATTCCCCCACTTGACTGGGAAAGCTTGGGCATATGAGATGTGGTTATCTCTATGTAAGCTTTATCCAAGCTCTAATGAGAACCAAAAGATGGTTCTTCATGATCGACTGAGGGGCATTCGCATGCTCCAAGATGAGTCGGTTACTTCTTTCCTTGGTCGATACACCCAGATCAGAGACGAGCTTTGAGCCATTGGAGAGGTAGTGGAACCCAATTCTATGATGAGGACAGCCTTAAATAGCTTCACCAAACAATGGAGTCCATTCGTTCGTGGCATTGTTGCCAGGGAGGTCATGCCCACATGGGAGAGGATGTGGGATGACTTCGTTCAGGAGGAGACTAGACTTGTGGAAGAGGCTTATGGACAACATCAGCAGCAGACAGTGCAGGGTGATGAGGATCATGCTCTTTGGACAAAGGGAAAGAAGAAGACCGGTCGAGGAGGTCAGCAGGGTCCCAAGTTTGGGGCCCCACCACAAGGATGAGAGAGCAGTAGTGGGACGAAGAGGAGAGAGCAGTAGTGGGATGAAGAGGAGAGAGCAGTAGTTGGAGCATCACTTGGAGTGCAGTTTGGCAGTCATGTCAGCATCTCAGATGCGTGCGGAGGATAGGCTAGTTGAAGCTAGCAATTGGTCGCCTTGAAAGGCGAGGATAGTCTTTGTCTTGGAGGACCTAAGCATTTTAAAGTTAAAAGATCTAGAGGTAGTGTTATTTTTTTTTATGTATATTGCATGTGCTAACATTGAGTAAAGAAAACACTTGCAAGGGCACCTAAAAAGGACACTTAACCATCAAAATATTGAGCTGAAAGTCGGTGACTGTTTGCTGTCCTAAAACAGCAGCAAGGGACAGCCACAGAGTTGAAACTTAGAGCCAAACTAAGGTCAAAGACAGACCTTAGTTGGCAGCCTCATAGAACCTCAGAAAATCTACTCCCCCACATCCCTCCTTCACCTACCTCACCCACCTCACCTACCTCCCCCTTTCTCTCCCTAACACCCTCTTTCCCTAGATTCTCTCCCCCTTTTCATCCACTCTTTCCTCATTCAAGGGGGGCGCACCACCTATTTCTCACCTAAACCAAGGCGCCCTCTCCTCCCTCTTGGGCTATATATACAAGTGTTTCTCATTATCAAAGAGCTGGATCTCATTTTTCAACAGCCCTACACTTTATAATTTTCTCTTCTCTCTTCTTGTTCCAACTTTCTGTTTCTATGCAGGGATCACTATAGCACCATCTTAGTACCTGTTTCATTGGTGCAATCAACCTCTAAACACTTGCAGAAGTAAATCTTTGATGTGTTTGTACCGGGCCTTCTTATCTTGTTGGTGTATTGGTTTGTGAACTGAGTATTTTCAGAAATCTTTTAGCATATCATTTAGGCTTTTTCCTGCTGTTTGGTATCACTTTATTCACATTTTACTTTGTTGTTTTTGAGCTAACGAATTAAGGATTCCACCAAAAACACTTAAAAAACAAAATTTTTGAAACCTTGGTTGTCTAAACACAGCCAAAACCTTCTTTATTTGCTGCTGTTATATTGTATTTGTTGCTGTTATAGTCTTATTTTGCAGATTTTACAGGTGGCGGACAGTAAGAAAGAACCTTAGGGACACCCCCCTGTGGTTGGCATGCACTAGCCCGAACGGAGAGGACTCTGTCAGTGACACATTAAGGGTGGATCTTCCTAGAATTAATACGTTTTATGTGCAGACTTGATTCTATTTCAGATCTGATCTAAGGTGCAGAAAATTGTGTTAACAAATTGGCGCCGTTGCCGGGGAACCCTGTCGTCGTTCCTTGGCTATCAAACGACGTTGGTGAGCGTTTTTAATTTTTATTTTATTTTTAAACTCACCTAGAAACTCCATGTTTTACAGGATCGGTTCCACTGGGGAATTCAAAGAAAATCACCCAGATTCAATCCAACTCAAGGCATTGTTCCGAGCCTTGGTGCACCTGAACATCTATTTTGGAACACAAGGGTGGATCACCACTCAACAATGTCCATTGCCGAGAGATCATGATTGACCATGGATGTTGAATACTTTCAGTGGCTAAATGGTCTTTTTTGGGATTACAGTCACATTAAAAAGGGGAAAGATGAAGCCATTTCTGACTTCCGTGCTAGATTCATCAATGCATATGATAAGATTCCCCCCAGATACCAACCAAGAAGCATTATGGAGGATTATGCCTTTGCCTTTGATCCGGAGTTTCACAATATCTTTTGGGGTCAGGGACCATCAAATTTAGAGCAAGCCTTCCTGGTTGCTAAAGGAGTTGAAGAATTCCTTACGGCTGCCCAAAGATTGCAAGGACTTCTTGTTGCAGCAAAAGAACATGATGATGGAAGCCTTGCATGTTGTCAAGTTTCTAGATGTGAACATGATGATGATGACTCATGCTTGGGTGATCAGGAACCGACAGTTGCAATACTCGAGCCATGTATAGAGTTCCATGAAAATGAAGTTGAAGAGCTGAATATACAGATGAGTTTGCTAGCTCCTTCCAGTGATGACGATAAAATTCAAGAGATAGAGCAGCAAATCAGCCATGCAGAATTTAATCAGCACAATATTTTATCCTTGCATATCCCAACAGTGGTTCAAGAGCAATTTGATCAACTACCAGTGCAACAGGGGGAGAAGCTTTTAGTTCAATCAGAAGATGATCCTCCTTACAATTTGCCTAGGATCCCCCATTCAGATCTTATTTTGCAAGGAGATCCTTTGACTGATCATTGCTTGGATGACCAGGTTGATCATGATTCGGTTGACATGAGAATGATGGAGGTTTTTTAGCGGTCAGATTCTGAGAGTCTTGGCTCTCACACCTTCATGATACTTCATTGATTTCTTAAGCAATTAGCATAAAAATGCATGTTTTTGACTTAGGAGACTTCATGATTGGTTGCACTAGAGGGTTGACTATGTTGATCTTTCGCGTCTAACTGATCAATTGGTTGCATGGTTACATTGGTCATCTAGAATAAGAGTTTTTCAAGCCCTCGAGAATAAAATAAAAAGAAAAGCGAAAATAAAAAAACTCCATGCATTCTTTTTTTGAGGTTTTGGGTATTAGTTTCCCCTTTCTGATTTGTCATTTTCAGATTTATGTTTTGTTGTTTTTTATGCTTTTGGACAGCAATCCACGTAGTTCATTTCGCAGATTTTTATTGCATGTTTTTTGCCTTTCAATCATAGTTAGAGAGTCATTGATTTTTCCCATGTTATAATCAGCTTTGCTCATATTCCTTGCATAAATAAGTGCCTTGCATAAGGCTGATTTTTCTGTTTTAATAAATTGTTGTACGCATTCTATTTTGGGTCAAAAAATCTGAATGTCATGTCATGAGTCTTCCTGGTTTTTTCTGCAACTTGCATTTAGAGTGAGTCTGGATGAGGGTCGTTTTGTCTACATTATGAAGCATCGAGTCTTTTAGGAGGGGTAGAACATAAGAGACATAGGAAAGTATTGAGTCACCTTATTCATTGTCTCTTCATTGCTTCCATTGAATCATCTGCTTTGAGTCAGTTGTCCCCCTCATCCAGTACTAGGGATATGGTGTGTTCTTTCATCTTGGTCTTTACTTGATTACTTCGCGCCAAGGGAGAGGATTTCACCATTGCCTCTTCTCCTCGTAGAGCGTCCCTTGTCGACTACAATACATCCTCTGGGGGATGGTCCAGAAGCAGAGTACCTTGATGGTCGTTGGCCTCATTGGAGGTCATCTCGCACTCGACAAGGTTGATCATTATTGGGCCTTGATTAGGTAGTCCTTGTCAGTGTTTGACATCGGGACATTTTTCACATTGATGGATTGTACTAATACCTTAGGGCCCATTTGCATTATTGGTGGGTACCTTCGTGCCTGGAAGGTGTTTACATTATTGGCATCTGACAAGGTGACCTCTTTCCAGGTGTCGACTTCAGCTCATTTTCCACTAGAAAAGGTGTACAGATGTGGTGGTCGTGGGAAGAAGACTTGGAGGAGGCCCCTATTTTCAATTGATCAATCGGGGGGCATGTATGCATTTGACTCCATTTCCCATTGGACAGGCATTTTGGTATCACAGACTATCTTTGGGGGTCATGTTTCCTCATATACAGGCATCATTCATCATCGAGGACCTTTTCCAGTTGCAAATCCAAAGATTCTTCAGGTTCTCGACATCCCACAAGGGGATCCCATCCCCTTGAGTCACCATTGTTAACCCCTGGATTTTCTCACTTGGAAATCCTTGGGGTTAGGGGCCAGTGTTTTTGATATTTACTGGCATTCAAATGGTTCTTTCACAGATAACACTTGGGCAGGCCAAGGTTGGTTTCTGCTGAGGTCAGGTACAAAGATTGGTTAAGTGGTGTTTTTGCTTCAAAGACACAGTCAACACAGTTTTCCGTGGATTAAAGAGAGAATGTTATTTTGGCCAATTTCCTATATTTTGGGAGACAGTGTCCAGAGACTCGCATGACAATTCCGAGCATACAGTATTGATCTTGGCGACATTCTGAGTGCAGTGAACCTTTTTCGAGATGTCATGCGAGTACTTTCTATTTTTAGCAGGTTGAGATCGGGGAGTCAAATGGTGATTTTGATTGCATTTTCGGGTTCCTTATAGAAAATCAAATCCGATGAGTATATTTCCACAGACTTCCGTGACTTTCTATTTTTGGCAGTGCCTATTTTTAGCCATGCTATTTTTGGTAGTGGTCTCCTGGTGGTCCTGGACATTATTTGAGGTTTTCCTATTTTTTAGGGAAACAATTATTTTTGGGCATGTCTATTTTTAGACCTATTATTTTTAGCAGAAGCGATCATCAGGTTGGGTGACACGTGGCAGTTTCTGGGAGTGACATGTGGTAGGATGTAGAGCATTTGAATGAGTTGGCACGTGATGGGGCCCACGAAGTGATATATGAGTCATGAGGGGGGGTGCCTACCTTTTTTCTCACTTAAAGGGGCAGCTACCTTTTTTTCTCTCCATTATTCTCTCCCTCGCCTAATTCAACTAATTTCCCCCACTTCACTCCACTCTTCCCTCATTCAAAAGGGGTGCACCACTCTTCATGGGGCGCCTACCTTTCTTCTCTCAACCACCTCCCCCTTTTTCTCTCTTCCTAAATTTACTTCCCCCATCCCTCCTTCACCTACCTCACCCACCTCACCTACCTCCCCCTTTCACTCCCTAACTCCTTTCCCTAGATTCTCTCCCCCTTTTCACTCCACTCTCTCCTCATTCAAGGGGGGCGCACCACCTATCTCTACCTAAACCAAGGCACCCTCTCCTCCCTCTTGGGCTATATATACAAGTGTTTCTCATTATCAAAGGGTTGGATCTCATTTTTCAACAGCTCTACACTTCAGAATTTTCTCTTTTCTGTTTCTATGCAAGGATCACTATTACACCATTTTTGTACCTATTTCCTTGGTGCAATCAACCTCTAAACACTTGCAGAAATAAAACTTCGATGTGCTTGTACCGGGCCTTCTTATCTTGTTGGTGTATTGGTTTGTGAACTGAGTATTTGCAGAAATCTTTTAGCATATCATTTACGCTTTTTCTTGTTGTTTGTATCGCTTTCTTCATATTTTACTTTGTTGTTTTTAAGCTAACGAATTAAGGATTCCACCAAAAACACTTAAAAAACTAAATTTATGAAACCTTGGCTGTCTAAACACAGCCACAACCTTCTTTATTTGTTGCTGTTATATTGTCTTATTTTGCAGATTTTACAGGTGGCGGACAGCAAGAAAGAACCTTAGGGACACCCCCTTGTGGTTGGCATACACCAGCCCAAACGGATAGGACTCCGTCAGTGACACATTAAGGGCAGATTTTCCTAGAATTAATACATTTTCTGTGCATACTTCATTCTATTTCAGATCTGATCTAAGGTGCCGAAAATTGTGTTAACAATGTGTCTACTCTCAAGCTCACTAGAGAGCTTCATATGGAGAGTCGTAGCATAGAGCTTCGAGAATGTATGGCCCACCATGATGGTCCTGTAATTGTTGGTCCGAGTTGAGGCTTTATTTTTGTATCAGGTGAATGATGTGGTGTGACCAAGACAAAAGAAAACTTGTACGAACCACATGGTTGAAGAGATCAGCCAAGTGAGAAACCAAAGCACGAAGACCGTACTTAAAGAACTCTTCCTGAAAACCTTCCTCTTATGTTGCTTTGTTGTTCTTCATCACCCAAACGGCCTCTTTGATGTCCCTGTCTGAGAATAAGAAGCATAAGGAGAGTGGAGAGGTGACCTGAATCTGGGCATGTCAGGATCTTCCTTGTGTTGTGTAGGGCAATAGAAGAGAGTGTCTTGGTTTTTTGATAGCTATATGAGATGCCTAGAGTGCAAACTAGCAGAGCTATGAGACCAAATGGGTTGGGTTGAGTGAGTTAGGAACATGTAGCTTGGTTCCTTCACCTTGGTGGCCTCATAGCCCAGCGTGGGGGTGGTATCTACACTCAATGTGAAGTATCCCTGATCCCGCTGATCAAGATATTTGCTACTGTTCAAATGCTTTGTCTCGCGGATCTGATACACTGGGGGTTTTTGGATGCGTTTCAGTTGTGTGTTTGAGATATTTTTGGTTATTGCGAGTGCATGTTGGTTATTGCAAGTGTATGTTGCATATTTATGGTTTTAAAAGTATATAAAGGATGCATGCGGAAGTAAAGAACATCAACTGCCCAATATATGTATTATGCGACTCAAGCATGGAAATACAATAGCATACTGGAAATATAGAAATAATCGTCAGCTAGATCTCATGGATCGTCACTGGAATACAAACAAATAACATCAAAATAACCGTGATCAGAAGATGATAGCAGATCTGATGCATGCACGGATAGATCAGCAAAATATGCGATTCCGGAGAGGTACGATAACCGCTACCAACTGGAAAACTCGTCTAGAAGAATCGACCGTCGGAATGCACTGGAAACGGCTCCAATAGAAGCGCCCTAGTCTCTAGACTAAAATGGATGTCTGTCGGATCTTAGATCTGATCCCTGAGGCACTGGATTTGGACCCCTGGGGGGTTTGCGCACCTCCTGGGACACTGGATGCGCCCCAAAAGATTCCACCAATGGAATCTGCTGCTATATGGCTCAAAACGATCGTCTCGCCAAATAAGGAAATGGGTCGGAAGGATTTGTCCGGATCTGCTCTGAAACTCTGCATGCAACACCAAATGTTTGTCCAGAAGAGTTGTGCCCTAAATGGATGAATGAGTCGATCTGCAAGATTCCACCATCATAATCTGACGATAGATGGCTCAATAGAAGCGCCCTGGCTGGATCTCAAATGGGTTGAAAGGAAACTGCAATCTGGATACGGATCTCATGCAGCTTTCCAAACCCTCAAACTGACTTGCGCCCTCACTGGCTAAGCTGCGCACTCTGCAATGGATACTTCTGAAGTACAGTGAAATACCTGGATGGTATTTCCGATGGGCTAGGGTGTGTCTCTCAACACCGAAACCTATCAATGGTGGTGGTTTCCTCCAGAAATCCACAAAATAGTAAGGTCGACTCTCCTCCTCCTCTGGGAACTCTCAACATCAAATCATAACAATACATAATGAGGAATTAGGTCAAATTCCTCCCTTTATACCTTTCCCAATCTAATTCACCATTGACCTTACTTAAGCTAGGCACCTTTCCTCCTAAAGTGATTAATTAATTAATTAAGCCCTCCCTTTACACCTTTTCATTCTAATTCTTCGTTGACTTAGGCTTAAGTGACTTTTCCTAAGTATTTTGGCTTAATTCATCGTTTAGCCATCAATTCCTCCTTATTTCTCCATCTTGTTCCCTGTTTGTGCCTGACTATAGTCTACAGGACCATATAGACCTCCCTGCTGGCCTACTCTTGGGAACGAGACATCACACGATGCCTATGGTTGGGTAGAAGATTGCTTATACACAACCAATTTCTTGGACTATCTTCTCTTAAAAGATAAGTGTTATGTCTATGTTTATGAATCTGCAATTCAATGTTAGGATTGATATGGAAAAATATGTATTTTGCATGTTATGTGTGATTATGTTTAAATCTGGTCATGGGCTTTATTATTTTTCACTATGCGTGCATTTAATTAATTATGGGCCTCCATGGAAGAAATTCTCGGTTGGGATTAAGGCGAATCGATCACTTGAGGGCCGAAATTTTAATGGTCGGTTTAATGGCTACCCATCACTGTCACTAGGAGAGTTGGGTATTGATATTATGGTAATTGCGGGAGGTATTAACCTCTACGTGTAACCTTTGACAAGTCTAGAATATTTTGAGAAGCAAGAGAAACCCTAGAAGGTTAGGAAATAACTTTAGAAGACAAGTCGGCTCAAGATAATAATTTATATTAAATTATTATCCTCCAGAAGTAGAAGTCGGCCCAGTTAGGTCACTTGGAGGACTATAAATAAGAGGGCACTAGAGCTCATTTGTCACACTCACTCTCACAACTATGTAAGGACAAGTGGTGCACATGACTGGAGAAGAGCTGCAGTTGTTGTAGTGATGACTTGGTCTTTGGTTATGGTTGGACTTTCTGCTTGATTATGGTTTGGACTATCTACTTGGTATGCTAGCTTTGGAGAGTGGTATGTTACTTTGGTTGGCTATTGGTTCTAGGGTTTGCTTCCGGAATTATTCTGTCTGTCAAGGTTAAGGTGCTCGGGGGTGGCATTTGTGCCTATGGATGGGTGACAATATTGAGATATTGTCTACGGTGAAACGAGCACACCTATTATTCTAACAGGTTATGGGCCCACACTATCTTCAGACAGTCTAACCACTAGAAGGTAGATTGGGAGGATTTGCTCAGTTGCAGACTTGCAGTTGCAGTTGCAGTCAGAGTTTTTGCTGCAGCAACGAAACCCTAATCCTCGTGTTGAGGCACCTTAAGTGAAGCACTTGACCTAATTCCTAGATAACTTAGTGCACCCTAGCCTAGTGCACCTCCTAGTACTCTCAGCAAGCCAAGGCATCAAGTTTGATTTTTTGGTCAAAGTCAAAGGTTGACCAAGTCAAAGTAGTCATGACTTACTCTATGAAGTCAGAAAACAAGTTAGAAGGGGCTTCTAACTTCAGAGCATAGAAGACAAGGATTGACCTCATCCTTGCCAAGAATAAAGTGTTGGATATCGTGAAAGGAAAGATCATGGAACCACAGTTTGAAGCGGGAAAAGAGGAGGAACCTCAAAACATCGCAGTTATGGAGAAGTTCAAAGACAATGACATCAATGCTATGAGCATCATAGTGGACTCTGTAAAGGACCATTTGATACCCTACATTTCTCATTTTGACTCATCTAAGAAAATGTACGATGCCCTAACTAACCTCTTCTCAGTCAAAAATATTGGACAAGTGATGAGTCTGAAGAATGAGCTTCGTGACATGAAAATGAATGATGATGACACCATAACATCATACTTTGTAAGAATCTCTCAGTTAAGAGATCAAATACAAGCTATTGAGGAAATCATTTCAGAAAAGGAACTAGTAAATATCGTACTTAATGGCCTTCCCAAGACATGGGATGCATTTGTCGCAAGCATGAACACAAGAACGGAGTATCCCACATTTGAAGAACTTTAGACTTGTTATGCACAAGAAGAATCAAGGATTAGCGCAAAAGAGAAATCCCAAAAGAAAGATGATGATCAAGCCTACACAACAAAGTTCAAGAAATTCAGGAATAAGAAGAAGTTTGGCTCAAGGAAGAAACCAAATCAAGAAAAGGATATTTCAAAAACCAGTGTCCTGAGTTAAAGAAAAGGAAGGAAACAGGAACCTAGTCCTACAATGCTTCAACTGTCGAAAATATGGTCACTACAAGAACTAGTGTCTTGAGTTAAAGAAAAGGAAGGAAACACATGAAGCAACAGTTGCCAAAGAAAAGGAACCCTCAAAGAAAGTCAAGCAGGATGAAGCAGACTTTTTCTTCTAGTCAACGTAACAATATTCTTCTGTAACATAGTCCTTGCACATATCATGTTTACATAGTTCATGTACATATCATGTGTATCTATTTCTTAGAAGATAAGATGGTCAGATAACTATGGGAGAATACCAAGTTAAGGATTGCCATTAAAATGACTACTAGTCAAGCAATGTATCTGAAAAGGATGAAGTACGTTGACAACCTTTGGTGACAATTCCTGTGGAAGCTATTACATAAGTAACAACTACCAGAAGGGCCGCAATCAGAATCAAACTTGAAGAAACTCGGAAGGAGTCAGACCAGAAAGAAGTCAGTAATCAAGAAGAAACTAGAATAGACTTGTGACACTTTACAAAAGGCAAGAAGGATGCAGATGGAAGCATGGACTCTCTCAGATGGAGGGAGTCGATTACAAAATTCCAAAAGAAGAGCATGCATATTGTTCATTCATGCATGAAGTTGGGATTAAGAGGGAGCTAATCCTAAATGATATGATCCATTGAAGAAGAACTTGTGAAGACTATGTAGTATCTATCCATGTTTTTCATTGGAAGTAGCGGCCATGATAAGCAGCATGTGTTCAGTTTGACTCTAAAAGAAGATTTTCTTCGAAAAGAAGCCTTGAGTATCCTTGGTTGTCCATCTATATTCCTATGACGAAAGGAAGAAGTTGGAATATTCAAAAAGGAAGGGCATGGAATCTATAGAAGACTCCATGGACCCCAAAGATAAAGAGGAACATGAGGAAGAACATGAAGATTCCAAGAAAGAAAGAAAAGCCAGAACAACCAATTATTATACCGAGAATCATAGACTACCAGCATAGTTTGAACCCACTAGAAGCATTCAAGCAGAAGGAATGGAAGGAAGTTGTGATAAAGAACAATGTACGAAAAAAAAAATTGTGAAAAGACTTATGAATGGAAGCATTGATAGATACAAAGCGAGATTCGAAACTAGAGGTTTCTCCCGGAAGGTGGGAGAAGACTATGATGACAGCTTGTTCCAATAAACCAGATATACCTCTATCTGAGCTATTATATCTCTTGCAGTATCCATGGATTGGAGTTTACATCAGTTAGATGTAAAAGATTGTTCTTCCCCATAGAGAAATTGAGGAAGAAGAATATGTAGAGCAACCTCAAGGTCTTGAGGTACACCAGAAAGAGACCCATGTATGCATATGGAAGAAGACCTTGTATGGATTCAAGCAACTTGGTGCAGAGCCTCTCATGTACAACAGAAGCGTGGTGAAAACTTCCTATGTCAGAGGAAGTGTACGAAATGGTTCTTCAAAAGTCCGATATAATGGATTGCAAATCCATGGCAAACTCCCATGATGATAGATCTGAAGAAGTTGAGAGACTCTGATCCAGTAGACTTGTCCCCGTATCGACAATTGAATGGCTCGTTGATGTATTTAGAGAATGCTCAGCCAGATATTTGTTTTGCTATAAAAATAGTTCCAGGTGGAACCTAGCCATGAGAATTGAATAATTGCAAAGCATGCCTTGAAATGTCTTTGTGGGACGTTTTATGATATACAGTTGCATGGATTTATCGATTCAGATTGGGCAGGGAGTGCAGATGACAGAAGAAGTGCTTTGTTAGAAATTCAAGGGAAAACTAGAACATAAATATTCTTTTAAATTTATTCACTATAATAGATATAGATTAGCAATCAAATCAAAATTTCTGAAGTAGACCAATCACAGAAATAATGGATCTGAACATTACTAAAGAAAACAATTCTTAACTATATCTGAACATGAACAGAAGAAACAATTATGAATATTAACTTGAACAAAGAATAGATCTGATCATTAGCAAAAACAAAATCTGAACATTACCTTAGCCAAGAATATATATACCTGATGTGTTGTTGTCCTCTTTTTTGTATGCTCAGAAAAAGATTTATGGTTCATGGATCAAACCCTCGGGGGTAGATCTCATCATGAACTAGTGAACAGTTTTGCCAAGAAGAACTAGGTAGATCTCAAAGACCAATCAGCATACTAAACATCAAGTATGGAGCTTGTTATCGCACAGTTTGTAGCTAGGAAAGAGGCTATAAGATTTAAGGCCAAACTGGCGTAACAGGAACCTATCCCACCCAATGTCACCATGATGGGGAGGCTCTTTCTCTTTAGGGAGGTTAGGCCCAGGGGAGACGTCCCCGGTGACCTATGGTTTTGAAGAGGCAAAAGGCTAATAAGACCAAGATAAGGTTTTCCCCCTTCACAAGTCACCACCCAAACAGAAAGTCCCGGCTAAACAACCAATAATAAAGTAAGTCCCCAATGAAGAACACCTGCCTAGAACAAGACAACAACAAAAAGATATATGCAAGCTATATTTCAATGGGTTAGAACTTCATAAGACTATCTGATGAATATATATAAGCAATTTGAAAGTAAATGTTGACAAAGTCAATGTTTACAAAATAGCAATAAAAGTAATGTCACTTCACCAATAAATACTAGAACGATATGGCATTCAATGCAACAAACCGATACTTAACTCAATTAATGCCTTTACTACCATTCAATTGCTCAATAAATGAAACATTGTTGCATTAAAGATGTAATAACCAAGGATGACGTCAGCAGCTAGGGTTAGTAGGTTAGCTAGAGCTAGGGTTAGTGTAGTTAGGGTTTCAATTGAAAAGTTTCAAGAGAGTGTTTAGATCAAGTTCTTATTTCAACGTTGGAGGACTTAGATCAGTGCCTTAGGGTTTAATGGAGTCATAAATGAAGGACGCAAGAGTTGAAGGAGGTGAGATTTTAAAGGACTAGAGGGATAAGTTTTGAAGTGCTGCTAAAGCAGGGCTTCAAAATCATAACCCTAGG
>SNQJ01S0040897.1:0-19033 GCA_010110895.2 Picea sitchensis
TGGATGTTGGCCCAACAGGGCACTTTGTCTTTTCTTCGGCTTTGTATAGTAGGTCAGTGTAATGTCTTTGAGCTATTAGATGATATGCTAGGGGTCTTATGCATGCATTTGATAAAATTAATGATGAAATATGATTGACATTGTTATGATCCCGAGGACTAATGAGCCCATGGAGGGTGAAGTTTTTGATGTGCAGGACCATGCCCAACGGACAGGTACCAGTGGGTCGGTACACATGGGGAGATGATTAGCTCGGACCTCCATGGGGCTGAAGAGCCCATTAGATGGTTGTTGGGATGGCAGAGACATGATAGTGTTGTGATGAGCCTTTGCACATGAAGAAAGAAGGGCGTTCCACCCAGGACACTTTGGCTGAGCCCGGCCTAGGGGGAATCACCCACTTCAGATGGAACATTTTCCTCTTGATGGACAGGATGTCACCCAGGAGATCTGGACGTCACTTTGAGCATGTGGCAGTGTGATGAGGTTACTGGCATGTGTGGCAGCTTGGAGGAGCCCTAAAAGGGCTAACGTCTGACTTCTGGATGTTGGACATGCCCAAAAAGGGCCAACGTCTCCCTCAGAAGGGCTTGACGTCCCACCTTTTTCTCATTTTGTGTCTTTTATTTAACAGTTAATGTAAAAATAGTGTAAATTTTGTAGTCAGCCTTGTCGACTGTTTTAATGACCTATTCTATAAATTAAAGGTCATGGATTGATATATATTGAGGATGTTTTTCCCTCATTTGAACATAACACAACTCACTCTCTTATGAGATACTATTTCTTGCGCCCTAGTTGGGTATTTTTGGTGTTTTAAAGTGAGGAGCTACTCTTGAAGGAGGATTTCTCTTGGCATTTATGGCATTTCTCTCATGGAAGGTTTACAACTAGGGTTTGCATGTGCTTTTCCTCATGATATGTAAGTGTTTTTCCTGCAAAACTTCTTGATTGAATGGTTGTAGGTTACTATTCTTGCATTTGCTTATAAATTTGTTGATTTTAAAAACCCTAGGTAACAATCACACAAGTAGGTCATTGCTATATGTCCCCTTGTTGAGAAATAGTTTTCAGCCATTAAAAAAAGAAGATATAGCCTAGCCGTTGCTACACTTTTCTTTCTTTTTTCTGAGCTAGCGTTGAAGTTATAGGTTAAAAAGAGGAGACGTCCTAGGCCTAGTTAGACTACACCTAGGGTTTCACCTCCTAGGGTTTGAAGGCCTTGCCTTTGCAACACTTTCTCCCTTAAATTTATACTTTGAGATAGCCGTTTTGCCAAGTGTATTTAGAGAAGAAGGAAAGAGCACGAGGCCTTGCTTAAGCAACACCGAAGTGAGCCTCTTTCCCCTAGGGTTTTGATTCTAGGGCCCTGCCATTGCAGCACCATAGAACCCTACCTTCCAGTCTCTAAGTTTTAATCCTCTCGAGACTTTGTGCCCTTGCTTTTGACTCCATATACCCTAAGGCACTGGTTGGATTTAAATCTCCAACGTTGAGTCTCTAGTGTACAAAACCATCTTTTAAACCATAATTTCTGAAACCCTAACTAAACCTAACAATGCTAACCTAGGCTGACATCATGCTTGGCCAGCGATGAGATTTTTGACTAATATAAGAAATTTGAGTGATGATGTCAAGCATTTCTTGAATAAATTATTGATTGGATATATTGTGGAAACGTGGTCATTTTGGTAGATATTGATGAATTGATGATCATGGGCTAAATAGCGAGCGTTGACTTTCATCTTTTATCCCCTGGCTTCATTTGCTTATTATTGAATTAAATCGGATAGTTAAAGTGCTAACCCTAGGGTTATAGCCACCACAATATACATATTGTCTTGTTATTATCTTGTTCCGGCGGAGTGTTTTCAACGGGGCCTACACTTCTTTTATTGGGTGATTAATTTGGACCTTCTGATCTTGGTGGTAGCTTGTGAGGAGGGAAAATAGTATTAACACTTGACGTATCCTTTGCCTCTTCAGAGCCCCAGTTACCGGGGATGTCTCCCATGGGCTAACCTCCATAAGCGGACCTCCCTATCGATGTGACATTGGGTGGGAAGGTTCACAGTGCATGGGTTGTCCTACATCATGGCAGAGTAGTGACCTAAAATACAAGCGTGTGATAACAGATTAAATGGACATGCAACGTGAAATAGAGGGAGATGATAATTCTCACCATGACAAACACCTCATTGGCTACTTCAAAATTGCAGGTGTCACAGATAACATCCAGTCCCAATTGAAGTTGGAGAAAATCTCTTCTTTGTCCAAAGACAAGAGATCAAGTCCCTAGAAGAATTGGTATTGAAGATTGGGTATGACCCTACAGATATTACAAGAATTTGGGGAATTTTTGAGAGAAGAGAATGTTGATATAGCATCCTTGAAATCAAGCTGAAGCTTCCGACTCTGGGAAGATTCACAAACAAAGTTGGTGGAAACCAAAGGCCACAAGAAGAAATGTTGAAGCTCATCATGGAACAAAATGCACAAAAAAAAGAGATGGAACCAATGGATAAACTAATAGGAGAGGAATAGAGTGTCTGGATGGCTGGCCATGATGATCCCAGGGGCAATCCCTCATGAGGGAATTAGAAAAGCAGAGCTGACTAAATCAATAGATATTCCATCTTAATCCAGGTTCAGTTCCATATGCTTTTGAGAAGATTGTGAAGTCTATGGAAGATATGTACCTTCAAGGGGAGGAAATTAGAAAGTTTCAAGAAGAGGTGAAAAACCTCCAAGAGCTAAAGTCAATGTCCCAAACCAGTCACCATGCAGAGATGCACAAGTCTCAAAGACTTAATCAACAACTACAACAACTAGAAGAGAATGTAATGGAAATATTAGCCATGAAGGAGAAAACATCACAGGTGGATATCAACAAGAGTCCGATGGTAGAAATCGTACCCATGGGATCGCTTTGAACAACATGGGTGAGTGCAATCCCGAGGAAGCAATTGGGAAAATCAAACAAGAGATAGGAGAAATACCTACGCATGAGCCCATTGGGCACCAATGATTCCTAAACTCCAAAACAAGGAAGTTAGAAGGCTAGGAATTGAAGGCGGAGCCGTAAGACCATCCTTGATATAAAGAAGGTCTTGACCAAAAAGGGATTGATGTTGCAGCTGGAGATAAGACTTAGGTGATGGACATTGGAGTGCATATATTTTTTTAGTAACGATGAAGTACTACATGAAGAAGGTCTCTGGACCCCGTGGTACTAAATGACAAGAAACTAATCACTCTTCAGTTACAGGCAAAATCGATTAATAGTGGCAAGACTGATTACCAAGTTCTGGGGATACATGGAAGAATTCTTGGTAAATATTCCTAGAGACATTCTGAGTTGGACTGATTATTGACCTTGAGATAAAACATCTTCATCATAAACCTACTTTTCACTAGGAGTATCTAGAAATGGATGAGATATCTGAAGCTACTCAAGATTTTGCATCCCAGGTAAAAAGAGATAGGAATATCTATTCTCTTTACTTGAGTAAAGATAGTTTTGAGGTTCGAGTTAGCATGGAGCAACCAGCTAAAGTCAAAGATATGAATCACCAACCACTTTCCACCAAATCCGCCAAGGATTCGAGAAAATCAACAAAATTCCTATATTTTTGTAATTTGAGATCTAACTAGTTAGATTTTTCCTCCATAATATACTAGTCATTTTACTTGACATGTGATCGTCTTAAATAGTTTGCTTAAATGCTTCTCACTTCAAATTATTGAGGGTTTATTTTTGCACCTAAGAGCTATTGGTAATTTTTTTTTTTTTTTTTTTTTTTTTCAAAGAAAGGATGCGGCCGATTAATAAAACAAAGCATTCAGGATTCTTGTGTCCGGATTGTTGGTGATGTGTCTCTCTCTTTGTTAAATGTTTTCTTATTCTCAATAATCATTTATGTGTTTCTAATTCTAAATCATTAAAATGAATTCAATAGAATATAATTTATCTTGCATACTTTGTCTCTAGTATTTTAATGGTCTATGTGTTACTCCATCTAAAAGGTAAGAGTTCACCAATTGTTCCTTTGCTTGGTGGACTTTCCCCTATCATTCTATCTTATTCATTTAATTTAATCTCAATATATCCAACAAGTTTACTACCCTTCCCTATGGAGAAAACCTCATAAAAATCTGAATCTAATCCTTATCTTTGATGAGACCCCACAACCCAATGGAAAATTAAACATTCATTTAGCCAATTGGCCACAGAGCAAACAAAACAAATCTAAACTATCATAACTAGCCTAACGTTTAAAACTTAAATAAATCTAAATCATATAGAGATCCCCTCTTTTAGACGGGCTGAGATACATATTTAAAGTGGTTTTGGTGAACTACCCACATGTCAATTTCTTGCCATATGCAACCTATGAGAATTTACAAGGTTAACAACAATATACATTCTGTGTTTAATGGACTTTATGAGATTATTACTCCTTGTAACATATTGGTGAAGTATTGAAATATTAGCTAAGTATTTAAAGTATTGTTAGAGTGTGTTAAAGGACACAATTAAGCATGCACTTATTGTTAAATAGGCTTGCTTAAAAAAGAAAGAAATGAAGGTAAAATTTCTTTAAACATAAAAATAACACAAAACAAATTGGTTCTGCCTAGAGTCATCTTGCATGGCTGTCCAACCAACCCACACATGTTCCTTAGTCATGTTAGTGATGAAGGGTTTCTCCTACCATGCCTTTGAATGGTTCCAAGAAAAACTTTATCCCTTTATTTAATCTTTATTGAGTGCTCAACACACGTTACATCTTCTTTCTTACCAGGAATCCTCTTTTTTTAAATCTATTAGATACAACTTAATTTTATCCTTTACTATTTTTTCATCTATGGAAAATGACGGTGATTTGTTGATATTTATTTTTTATTTTTTATTTATAAATGTATGTTACTTGTGGGGCCTTCATTTCAATCGTTGGCTAAGAAACCACAACCTAGGGGCATCTAAATGTCAAAATCCCTTTCGAGGTTCGCTTTGGTACGGGCGCACCAACCCTTAACATGGCTATATTTTTTAATGTCTCTTCCCAACTAAACACACCTTAAGGGAATTGAACTCGAGTCACCTAGCAAAAGAAACCCACATATATGGAATTGAGCTAGCGAATTGGTAATTTAGAGTATATTTTTTGCCAGCTTGATAAAAGATTAATAATAGCGTTTTAGATGATTTTTTGTATATATTTTTTCTATACAATTTGTTTGGATATTAATATTGATGTATTAATGTTGGATACTAATATTGATGTAATAATTTGCATACACTTTCATCTCTATATTAAAAATAAAAATAAGATAAGAATGAATTTTAAAATTAGTTAAAGATTAATAGTTTAATATTTGATATTTTTTAAAATTCTAAAGCAACATCAACATCAAAAAAAAAAAAAATATTTTTATTAAATTTTGTAAAATAATACATATAACAAGTTTTTAATTGAAACAACTAGTCTTATAGAAGTAAAAAGGTTGGGAAAAATTAATTGAACAAAGAAATATAGGTTGGTTGGGATTCTGGGTGGCTCTAATTTCCTTAAATATGACATATGTAGTGAAACTAGAGCTTAAAGGTTGGAATATTTATAAATGAGAGACCCGCATTCTAGAGAAGATCAAGATGTCTAGTGGGAAGGGTTCAAAGGAATTAGGAGGCTGAGGAAAGGAAGGAAACTGGGGCCAGTAAGTAGGTATCAAAGATATTATTAGGGATGGGGCCAGGGATAACAATGGTGTAATTTGAAACCTTCAAAATTATATTGAAATCCTAATTTTCTAATTCATCAAAACTTTAGTGATCTTGGAAAGTTTTTCTTAATATTTTTCAAGCATGAAATAGCTTTTAAAGAAATCCAAGTAATCTCTCTCATTACAGAAGATCAAACTAAATTAAGAAATGAGGTTCAAAAGGTAAAGGAAACCAAAAAGGAAGGAGTAGGCAATAATTAGAAATCCAAAAGTTATTATTAGGGATAGAGACTAGAGGGATAATAATAACTTCACGCAATTTTAGACACTGAATCCTTTGTTTGGAATCCTAATCACTTCTAAATTGAGGATCAAATTAATTAAGGAGGAGGGTTAAAGGTAAAGGAAGCCAAAAGGAAGGAAAATGGGCAATCAAAGTGGGAACCAAAAAGCTATTATTAGGAATAGAGACAAAAAAGATAACAATAACCAGCAATTTGAAACCTTCCAGTCCAGTGTGGAATCTAATCTTCTAATTCACATCAAAACTTTGGTTATCTTGGAACACTTCTCTTAATGTTTTTCAAACATCGAAATAACAAAAAAAATCAAGTAATCATTCAAGTAATCTCTTGCTTTTCTTAGGGTCCAATGAATGATTTTTTGATCTCAATAAATGTTATCCATTATCATCATCAATAAAATTAACAAAATACCAACATTGACAAGGATCAATTAAATTAACACCTTAAACAATGATATTTGATATTGTTATATTATAGTTTAATATTTTTATTTTGTTGTAAATCCTTAACATTCTATGATAAAAAAATAATTGATTTAAAATAAATATCCATATATGAGTTTTATTATATAATGTTCTCATGATTGAGGTAGGAGTGGGGGGGAGTCTATATGATTCTAGATAAATCTCAAAAACTTCTTATGCCTTCGTCTAGGTATTTTCTCAAATAATTTTGTCAAAACATATGCCTTTCTATGTGGTCTATATATGGTCAAGGAAGCGAATATTGGAACTCTCTCAATTTTCGAAGACTCAATGGTCATCATTAAAGTAATGATTGGTAAATCCACTATTGAAGGATCTAAACTAAAAAACATCATAATTTTTGGAATCAAATAGGAATTCAAACTCTTTTTTTTCTAGTGTTTCCTTATTCCATATCAAAAGGGACCTGAATGAGGAGGTAAATCAATTGGATACAAGAGTAGTTGAGTTTAGCCCTGGCTCTTTGATTAAAAATTGAGATTATGAATTTAGGATTATACCCTAAATCTTGGATTAAGTGGGTTTCAAGGTCCATTAAATTTGAAATGATTCAACATTTAAAATTGAGCTAGCCAAGCCATAGGAAAGGTGACTTGAGGATGCATTTCTCTCATCCATCCATGTGAATTCAATCACAATTTGTGGCAATTGAATGTTACCCTAAGCATTGGTACTCTCGAGGTGGGACAATGGAAAAGCGGTGGGACAAGTGCTTGGACATTTCAAGCTAGTTGTCAATCTCTAGTAAATTGGTAAGCTACTTCATTTGGTTTTTTGGTTTATGTCTTACATAGTTTAGTCTCCTTTCTCCTTCAACCTCCAGTGCTAGTGAGAAGAAGAATGTTTCAAGATCTATAGGTTTTGAATTTATGATATACTATGTTTATGGGACATTAGAATTTGGAGGTCTTCAGACAATTGGGTGGTGGAATCCATGGGAAATGGATTCAATTATTCCTAGGTATCCTGTTGAGGGGTCCCTAAATCCTTTAAATCAATAGTAGGAACCAAACTTCGCCATGAGGCCAATTGGGCTACTTACATTTTAATGGTGGAATGGTTCTCAGATCTCGCGATCCGACCAATCTAATCGATGGGCTTTACGTTTTCTTATAAAAGCTACTCCTTGGGTTTCAAAACAATCTCTTTTGTATTTCTCTTATAGGTGGGACCGATACAAGGATAAAGGCTGGTATAAACCAACTAGGTAACAAAGTGGGAAAGCTTAAACATTGAAGAAGGTTGAGCTGGGATAACCCTCATACTCAAACATCTGTAGACAAGGATTCTTACACCTACAACAAGCCTACAAATGCTTAATACATTAACTAGCTGGTGTTCCAATTATTGGCTAAGATACAATTATTAGGAGAAGAAATCACATATGTAATAATATGATGGAAAGAAAATAGTTTTCTTAACTCTAATCATCAATCACCTTGTGTTTCCTGGAATTTACTTTTCATCATTAAAGACAAAATTGTAAAATATTGAATCAAATAACTTATCAATAGATTCAAAGGCTCTTACTCATTACAACACCCATCCATGAGAGATATAAATCATAAATAATTCTTCTTTGGATCCAATCACACACGATTTTGATAAAAACCTAGAAACTTGTCTTTGGTCCTAAACAAGACTTCTCAATTAAGGTAGCTCTGAAATAGTTCTTTACAAATCCAAAATGAGGTCTTTGCAACAACCATCGACCCTATACTAACAAGGTTACTCTTATTTATAACATATTATTAACTACAAATAATTATCAAAAGTGCATCTAAGTAAAAAAAAATCACCACATGGCACTTTCATCTCTCGGTCTTCTAAGAGTCATCAGAATTATCTCAATTGAGTGGATGACTCTTCTCATAATCCGACCATTTGATGAAGAGATCCTCGCATGTGTTGTACATGAATCTGTGTTGTTCCATTAGGGGCTGAAAGGATCTCCCTTATCTCTATTGCTTGTGCGAGACTTGACTATTCTAGAATTTAATTGTTGCACTATGGTTGAGCCTTGATCGGGTGTTCCATGAAATACTGCACTTGACCTAGTACCATGTTCACCACCTTTTCTACCTCCCACATTATTGGTGAGTCTTGTTTGGCATGTAATTTTACTATGTCGTGCAAGTCGATAAAGTCATTGGGTGTGTCGAATTTTGGGAGGCCGATGTATCTCATTGTCCGATTGATCTTGGTCCAACTTGTTTCTCACTTGACCCATTTATCTTGGATTTCGATGAGGTTCTTGGGCTATTTTCACCCAATATTTGACCGACTTCTTTATGCGGTATATGTTTCTTTCCCTTAGTACCATGATGTTGTTCTCGTGGGAATCTCAACCCTGTTGAACTACGTTGATGTAGTCGATCCTTTCCACTGCCTGGTGTGCTCTCATACCACATTTCCATATCCTTTCATGTTTCCAGTGACATGAGGGTGTCTTCTTGAAACTTGACTATCCTTGCGGTGAATAGGTGTCACTCGATTAAGTAAAACTCACTGGAGCCTCCTTGAATTCACTTCTTAGGTACACCGCGGCCTGTGTGTTGTCCTAGTAATATTTCACCAAATGGTGTAGATGATCCAACTCCTTCGGGCGTATCCCAGCTCCCTCTTAATCCCTTTTCCTCTCTCTATCTAGAGTGGCATCTGTGATATCCATCCTAAGTCGATAAGCTCGGATGTCTTGGCGTACTGTGTTAATCAATTTTTCCTCTGTGGTGATGAGGATGGAGTGATCTAGAGTAATCCTCCTCTTCTTGGTGGTTCTCTTCACGATAGATTTCCTTTTCCGGTCATAGGAGATGGCTTGTATGTCAACAAATTCATCCACGGGTTAGGGGATTTTCTGATCTCCCAAGTAAACATATTTCCAATTTCCGATGGTGTATATGTTAAAGAATGGGTTCTTGAACCTCTTATTGTGTTCCAAAGATTCCGGTCTCCTAGTTGTTTCTCGCCCGGAGGTTGAGTACAGGTTGAAGTGAAGCATCGAGGAGATTGGGCTCGGTACTCACTTGATAATCATTTTGTTGAGATGTTGATTTCCTGTAGTGAAGCCTCTTCCTTTTGTTCATACGATCGTGCTTCGTCCAGCCGAATATCAATTTGGGTCCTACGGTACTTGGTAGCTTCGGTGTCTAAAGACACTTTTGACCTCTGTTCAATCTATGGAAGACCCTGAATTTGAGCATCGGGAAATGGGGAATATGTCTTCTCTGTCTCCTTTTCCTCCATGATCTCCATCGAAGTCCACTAGGGATGTTAGAAGCCCTAATATTGGCTCATTACCCTTTAATTGGGGCATATTAGATTAGTAATGCTATTTTATTTATGTCAGCTTTGGGCCATTGGTTGTAATCTAGATTAGTAATGTTATTTGTTATGTGGAAACTTTGGGACATTATTTGTAATTATACCTCCTAGTCTCTATATATACCAAGGAGACAATTTTTCGACACCTGAATCATCTTGTACTTAACGGAACATTTAAGTGCTGGGTAAAGGTTCCCCTCGAGAAGGGGAAGCTTATCTGAAATTATATCTTTTCAAGTCGTTTTATTACTTTTCACGATGTTTTTATATCTTATATTGATGTTTGGCTCTTAACATATGGTATGGGAGCTCAAGGTCTTGGGGTTTTTTTTTTTTTTTTTTTTTTTTTTTTTTTTATTTTTAATTTTTTTTCTACAGTGTTTTAGAAGGAACGGCTTGGGGATATTTAGAAGACGGATCAAGATACGTTGGGTTCAAAATTCAGCTCGAGGCCTTATACTCATGGGCTGACTTGTACAAAATGGGGTTTTGGAATCTTCTTGAAATGAGTCATTGCAGAAAGTTTGCTATAAAACATTTTTAGCGCTTGTTTCAGACCCTGAACTCTAAAATTATTTAGAAATTGGTAAGGTTCCTGTGGTAAAAATTTCAACTTAAGGTCATCTTAAATTTTTAGATACACCACTAATGTAATATAGAGATTTCGACTAGTCCTATTGACTAGTCTCAAGAGGAATGTTCTAGGTAAAACAATAATCCTTAACTTATTCCCTGAAATTATCAAATTAGCGTGTTGCTTACATTGGATGGTGGACAGTCTGTATTTTGGGTGAGTTTCAAATTTGATATCAATTATTTTGTAGAGCATATACAAGTGAGATCTCTGAAAGGGGCCAAAAAATGATGACAGAGTTATTGGGAAGCTACCGTAGAAATTCAATTGCTTTTATACAATTTTGATCAGACACGTGGCATTACAGAGAAGAAATGTCAGGAGAAGCCACATAGAAAGTTTCAGCTACAGGAAGGGACAAAACTTAGGAGATACAACAAAATATTGTCTTCATGAGAACCACCCTCAAAATCAAGGTTCAAAAGTGATACTTGTGTATACTTACCACCCAAAAGGGAACTTCTACATAAAATAGAAGCCTCAGAGAATCCTACTTGGACTCTTGATGAAGGTGAAGAAATGTGTAGGGACATAAATGAACTACAAATAAGATGGATTCAATGGAGCTAAGTTGGATACTAAGATGGATTCAATGGAAGCTAAGTTGGATACTAAGATGGATTCAATGGAAGCTAAAGTTGGACACTAAGATAGATGGTTTTAAAGGGAGATCATGGAAGTGTTGAAGAATTTCATACTTGAGAAGACACACGAGAGGTGAAAATGCATCCATAGAGAGTCCTTGAATATTGGACCTGGGGAAGGTGAATCAGAATGGAGAAACTCAACTTTGGTTTGAGAGACCAACCACGTGTTCCTAAGATTGACATGAGGAAGTTTGATGGAAAGGTTAATCTCATGGATACTTCAAATGGAACAATTCTTTGATCTCCATAATGTACCACATACACCAAAGGAATTACGAATTACTTCTTTATATTTAGAACCCTAATCAATTTGTTTGGTGTCGATGGCTTTGTTCTGTAATCACTTGTCACTTGGACAATTTCAACGGAAGAAATGATATCACACTATGAGGAATTACAAGAGGCAATACCTTCTTTAGCCAATTGATGATCTCAAACAAAAGAGTTAGGTTACAGGCACATTGGAACTTTAAGATTGAATATAAAGGTAACCGATATTCCAGTTAGGCACTTGATTGATGTATTCATATGAACTTTAAAGGGATAACATTCAACATGAGGTTCGCCTTTAGAAACCCAAATCATTGGAGGAATGCATTTAAGGTGGCAAAATGTTGAAAGTAAAAATCTGACTGTAACACTAGAGGGACCAATCTTAACATCTATAGAGGAACAATGCTCCTTCTCCTAAAACACCTCAACCCTACAAGGTTGACACCTCAACAGTGGAAGAAAGCAAAAGGTTTATGCTTTAATTGTGACAGCAAGTGGTCTGAGTAAAAGGCACATAGGAGTGTGGTGAAGAAATTATTCTACATAGATTGTGCTTGAGAGGAGGGAAGAACAAAGAACAAGAACCATCTCCAATATGACTTATTAGAAGCAATTTAAATTAGAAGAGTTGGCTCCACGATGTAGTGCAATGCATTGGTGGAATTAGCACTCTCAAACCCTCAAGATTGAAGGGATACATAAAAAGAAAAGGTAATAGTCCTAGTTGATTAAAAGCGTTACTCATGATTTCATTTCAACTGTAAATTAGCTAAAGATCTCAATTGTTTTTGTATATCCAGTATGGGGTTCAAGTAATGATTACTTGAGATGGAGGAACTATCAATTGTTCGGAAAATGCAATAAGATCAATCTTACTATGGGGAATATGTAATGAATAGTCCAATGATTTGCTATACCCTTAGGTGTAGATGCGGATATTGTACAAGGAATGGTTACCAATCATTAGGAGCGGTGTCTTTTTAATTTCAAAGAACTTTTCATGAAATTTTTATTGGAAGGAGAAAAGAAATTGAGTTGAGAGATATCAGGGAAGCCCGGTAAGGTAGTAAGCTCTAACGGCATGACAATTATTGAAAAAGGGGGCATCAAGGCATTATTGCACAACTATGCTCATTAGATGTTTCCGACATCTAGGCGATCTATTCCTCAAGATCTCAAGGTCATTGATAAGCATTCCAAAGTATTTGAAGATATTCCCAAAGGCCTCCACCCCTTTCGAAATCATGATCATGAAATTCACCCTAATTCACAGGGTGTTCCTCCTAACATCCAGGCCATCTGATTACTTATATATGCCGGAGAGTGAAATCTGGTAGCATGGTTGAAGAAATGTTAGAGGTTGGCATTGTGAATACAATAAAGTTCTTACTCCTGCACCCGGTGGTAATGGTATTCAAGAAAGATAGCTCATGGCGTATGTGTCCAGTTATAGAGAGCTCAACAAGATCACTATTAAAGATAAGTTCCATTCCATTGATTGATGAATTGTTAGATGAACTACATGGAGCAATCTATTTCCACAAAATTGGATCTCCGTTAAAGGTATCATCAGATCAAAATGAAAAAAGAAGATATCCCAACAACAACATTACGAACTCATGAGGCCATTATGAATTTTGTTCATGCCTTTTGGCCCACAAATGCACCTTCCACATTTCAAGGGTTGATGAATTCCATTTTTGAAGCCCTTCGCGAAAATTTGTGTTGAGTATTTTTTGATGATATACTAATCTATAGCAAATCTTGGGAGGATCATAAACATGTGTTGAGAAGGTGCTACAACTTCACTAAAGGAGCAACAACTATATGCTAAACCATCCAAATGTTTCTTTGGAATTAAGGAGGTGGAAGTATTTGGGTCATGTGTATCTCAGCAGAAGGTGTCAAGGTAGACCCTAACAAAATTAAGGTCATGATGGACCGGATGATTCCCAAAACATTCTTAGAGTTTTGGGTTTGACAGGTTACTCTATGAAGTTTGTTTGGAACTATGGAGAATAACAACACCTTTAACGGTACTAACTAAGAGGATGCATTTTCATGGACTCCAAAGACTAACTAAATCTTTTGAACAACAGCTTAAGAGAGGGTGATGTGGGCTCACAATGCTTGCTCCCTCCATGCTTCACGAAACCTTTGTGTGGAAAGTGATGCCTCGATGGAATTGGTCTTTGTCCTAATGCAGAAGGAAATTTTGGATTTTTGAAAGTCGACCACTCAGGGAAGAGACTTACACAAACCATTATGAGAGAGGAAATGATGGCAATGCACTACATGCATTGAAAAAATGGCGTCCCTTACCCTAATGGTTAGACACTTCAAGGTAAAAGCGAGGATCATGATAGTCTTCAATACTTCTTGGAACAAAGACTATCTTGAGGAAGAACAACAAAAATGGGTAACCAAGATATTGGGCTATGATTTTGAAATCGTCTATAAAAGGGGAAACAAAATGTTGTGGCGGATGCACTCTCAAGAAAGGATAGAATGATGGGGCCTTTCAAACGACGCCTCTTGATCATCAACTTAGATTGGATAATAGAAACAAGGGATGAATGGAAAAATGATGAAAAAAGTGTGAACTCTCATTCAAAAGTTTACCTTGAGTTCGGTCACATCGGATACATTTACATGGAAAAATGATTCACTATGAACAAAGAAATTCATTTATATTTATGTAAGAACTCCCAACTCAAACAAAGGTACTATTGGGATTGCACACCTCTCAATGGGAGGCGCGGGATTTTTGAAAACCACCATAGAGTCAAAGAAAGATTTTTTTTTGGGATGGCCTTAAAGCTGATGTTCAAAGGTTTGTGGCGAGAATGTGTGGTTTACCAACAAAATAAGGTGGGAAACAATTAAGACTGGTCTTTACAACCATTATCCATCAAGTCGGCGTTGGGAGGAGGGTTTCCATGGATTTCATCAGGGGTTATAGAAGTCACGAAGGAAAGGATGTCATCATGGTGATTGTTGATGAATAACCAAGTATACTTTTGTACCTCTCTCATCGCTAGAAACTAGTATAGTTACCCTGGCATTCATGGAGACAGTTCAAAAGCTACATGGTAGCCAAATATTATTGTAAGTGTGGAGATCCCATATTCTTTGGACATTTTGGAATGGAATTATTTTCTTGTTTGGGTACTCAATTGGCTCATAGCTCTATCCCTATCACCCTCAATCTGATGGGAAAGCTGAGATAGTGAACAAATGTGCGGAAGGATACCTTAGTTGTTTTGTCTATGATAAACAAACACAATGGTTCAAATGGTTTACCCTTGGTAGAGATAGTTGGTATAACACTTCCTTTCACCTTTACCAGCAAAATGACACCATTATGGCACTTTATGGATACCACCCTCCTTCCATCACTTCTTCTCACAAAGAAAAATCTAAGGTTCAAGCGTTGGAAGATCACAGCCGAGAATCAACAACAAATTCTCAAATCTTAAAGGACAACCTGACCATGGCATAATCGCATGAAACAACAAACAAATCAACATGTGAGTAGAAAGAAGTTTGAAGTAGAGTTAGGGTATTTTTAAGACTACAACCATACAAGCAGATGTCCCTCAAACATTGCAAGAAGGGATAATAAATTATCATAAATTACTATGAAGCCCTTATATAAGGTGTTGCAAAGATTGGTATTATAGCATACAAATTGGAGTTTCCTACATCTTCATGGGGTACACCCAGTTTCCATGTTTCATGCTTAAAGAAGGTTATAGGCTGACAAGATCCCAAAATTCAAAACTATATTTCCAGAACTTGGCCAGGAAGGAAAAATCATATTGGAACTGAAGCCATCACTGACACAAAAATTCCTGTGAGGAATAAGATCCATTTAAGAGTATCTCATTAAAATGGAGGAAACTTCTGCGGTGCTTGAAGATTCCACTTGGGAAGATAAGGCTTTTATATGCGAAGCATCGAGTTACTCAAGCGTTGTGGACAACTTGTCTCAAGGGGAGGGCATGTTAAGCCTAATGTTGGCTCATTATTACCCTTTAATTTAGAATATTAGATTAGTATGCTATTTTATTTATGTCGACTTTTAGGCCATTATTTGTAATCTAGATTAGTAATGTTATTTTATTTATGTCGGCTTTGGGCCATTTTTTTGTAATTATACCTCCTAGTCTCCCTATATATACCAAGGAGACATTTTCATTTTGAATATGTTGTGCCAATTATACCTCCTAGTCTCCTATATATACCAAGGAGACATTTTCATTTTGAATCATCTTGTACTTGAACATTTAAGTGGGGTAAAAGGAGGTTTCCCCCTCGAAGAGGCTTATTATCTGAAATTATGTCTTTTTCAAGGCGTTTAGTACTTTTCCTGAGGTTTTTATATGCTATATTGATGTTTGGTTCTTAACAAGGGACACCTCCGAACTTTCCTCATCATCATAGATTGCTATCAAGTCGTGGATGGGGTTTGGTGCACTTTCTCTCCCTGATGTTCTTTCTATATTTGTCTGAGATGAAACGTCCCATGGTGGTCTGGCCTATGGCATTGTAACTTCAAGGTTATCTAACCTGACGATTTCGTCAATTTGTATTAGCCCAGGGCCACTTGGACCTGCCCGACTTTCATTTGGGTTGTCGGTAGGGACCCTTGTCATTCCTACGAGGTCTGGGTCATTATGAAACTAATCAATTACTCATTGCACATGTTCAATCATGATAAATCCCCTTGCATGTGCCTCCGATGTCATGGGAAATCCCTTGTTCTACACCGGAGCCACCAGGGGAACCTTTGTTGCCTCTGTTGCTCTGATTTCTTCCCTCGCTCTAAGGGCCTCTTAAGCCAACTGTTCTATTGTCGTCTCTTTTTCATCTAGGCTCATGGCCCTGAACCTGGTCATTTTTGGGTTGGCCATCCTTTGTACCACCTTGTCCCAGTCTTCGGCATTTTCTGTGAAGACTTTGTCTTCAAATTTGTCATGGGCGTATGACCAGCATGACGACACTTGTGAAGCATGTTGCAAGACCATGCCCTTTGGATCGTTCTTGCAGAATCAACCTGTCTAGAATATGAACTCGAGTTGGCTCATCCTTTCTTGTTTGGCTTGAGTGGTATCCTTTACCAAGTAGAAGCCTACATGGAAACCATAGTGTATGAATGCTTGCTTCTTGTCCTTGACTAGGGTGGCATTGTAGCCTTGCAATATGGTATGATAGGATATTTCTGCTACTACAAGTTGGTATGGGACATGCGATGGTAGGATATGTGGTGCTTCGGTGGCCCCAAACACCCTGATGTAGGAATCACGCTCTTCCAAGTACCAATGGCCTACCTTGGATATCATTTTCTTGGCCACAACCGATAGTCTCAGGAATTCCTTCTTAAAAAGAATAAAATATATCCACGCGATGAATTCATCACAGATGAGGGAGTAAGACTTCTTGTACATGTTTTCCCATAGCACACTAAAGTAGATGTGGATCGAGAGTTCTGCAACATGCCAGCTCAGATTCATGCCGACGAAGTTGTTTTTGGTGCACATGACATCGAGCAAGTATGAATCCATGTAGAAAGTTGGTGTCTCTCCTTCCTTTGGCGTCTAAGACTATTATACATATATGATCAGTTTTTTAGAAATTATTTCTCCCCAGTTGAAACCGCTTTCAGATATCACCACTATGTAAGCCAAGGGAATCCACACCTATGAAAATCTGGAGCAATCCTTCTCTCCATATAATCGGCAGATGAGAGCCATCAAATAGATGTATGGATCTCTTAAGTTGGTCGTTCCATACCAGGAAGTGCATCGGTTGGTGAACTTCTTGTATTCCCTCCACCATGAGACCATCACCCAGCTAGTGTCGTGGCATTCATAGAGCTTCACAACGAAATCTATATTTAGACGCTCCTCAGAGTCTCTGAGTTTGTATTATTTATGAACTTCTTCTAGAAGGAACACTCTGAAAAACCAACCATTGTCATCGTTGATTAAACATTTATGTGTGTCTGTGTGGTCGATGAGCCACTTCAGGACTTCAATACAGGGAAAAACAGGGGTTCTGCTTGCCACCATATGTAGGTACGACCGTCGGATGTTCAGGAACACCTCGTCATTGAGCGCTCTTACATTTGGATCATTGTGTGGGACATATTCCAGATATTCCTCTTGACTGATCTTGTTAAAGAGTTCTCCCCAATGTGGGAGTGCCATCTTGGACCCTGTGCTTGCTTCTGTATCTCCGAAGGTTGGAGGCTAGATGAAAACCTTCTTCATTGTTGTATTAATGACAGGTTTCAGCCTCAGAGTGTATTCCAATTGTTTTGCATCCCTTGGAGAAGAGCATTCGCCTACTTCTAGTTCTTTCAGCTTCGATGCCCTTGACGATCGTCTAGTGGTTGGATTTATTGACGGCATTGTTCCTGCAACTCAAAATAAAATTTCAGAGACTGTGTAAAAAACAAAACCGGATAAAAGAATATAGATTATATCCATGTGAAATTTACAGACTAAGATACATACCTGTAAAGCTTGCTAAAACCTGGTTATTTTGATACTCACGGGATCTCTGTAGCCTTTGAATTAATTGTCTTTCTTCTTTGGAGGCTCTGGAATTTCCTCGCGTGAAGAATGATTTCGTTTACAATGGCTCAAGATAATTTTAATAGGGAATAACTTATTTTGTCGAATCAACCATTCAATTCGGGTTATGAGTGAAATTTTAACCAATCTTCCGCTGAATATCTATAACTTAAATTCATTGTGGGTTGACGGTGGAGGTGCGATTGGTGATGTGGTCTATCGATGATTTCAAATGGCTGTTTTGATTGGCGCACGAGGTAGCAACTAATGTGGGATTTGGTATTAATTAGCTCCTTAAATCGTGTCGCTCTCTCAGTGGGTGGATCGGGGATCATTGATGTGCTATGAACGTTTTCGTTTATGTATTTCTGCAAAAATCTCTGACACCGATCAATTTCACCGTACAATGATGCCATGGAAAATATGACTCAGAGGTGTGACTCGGACTTAGTGAAACAAGAATGACTCGGGGTAAAACTAGACCGTACGGTTCTCCAATCTGGTAAAGACATGTGGCGTTGAAGATCGGCGGCCTAATTCTTGTGTATTAATTGTTGGGTATGTGTTATATTATTTGCACGATCAGTAGTGTCTGAGCGTCTGCGCCAGGCGCGCAGGGGGGCGGAGCCCCCCGCGCGGGGGTTCGGGTGCAGCGCCCCTGATTTTTTTTTTTCAGGACGACATATTTCCGGGACCACATTATATTTAGGTGTTTTTTCGGCACATGGTTTTTTGTCGATGGTTTTCTATTTCCGGTTAAGGAATTAGGGTTTTGGACTAATCCAGGTCATTGGGTTAGGGTTTTGGATGTCGTTGGCTCCTATATGTATATTGTATTGTAAACAATGTAAAAAAAATGTATGAATATAATATATGCTGGTTTTCCCGGTTTGGGTTTCCAGGGGAAAAATCTCTGTGTAATGTTTGTATTTGCCATAGTATCTTTTCTGTTCTTTTCTGAATATCAGTTTGCAGTAGATATTGTACAAGGTTAGAATTTACATTTGGTATCAGAGCTTTATTGGCTTTAGGGGGACGCCTTTGTCGTCAAGGGTTTGGC
>SNQJ01S0040897.1:19043-47567 GCA_010110895.2 Picea sitchensis
GATGGTTTTCTATTTCCGGTTAAGGAATTAGGGTTTTGGATAATCCAGGTCATTGGGTTAGGGTTTTGGATGCCGCTAGCCCCTATATGTATATTGTATTGTAAACAATGTAAAAAAAATGTATGAATATAATATATGTTGGTTTTCTCTGTTTGGGTTTCCAGGTGAAAAATCTCTGTGTAATGTTTGTATTTGCCATTGTATCTTTTCTGTTCTTTTCTGAATATCAGTTTGCAGTAGATATTGTACAAGGTTAGAATTTACATTAATTGGAGTCAGGAATTTCCTTAAGTTACTCATTCTAAAACAAACCTTAGCTTGCTAATGCCGAAAAATATCAAGGGTCGGCGATCAACGATAAACCTAACAAGAGATTTCTTTGTATTAGCTCCCTCTAAAAAGTCTCTATGCCAAAAAACACATCAGGGATCGACGATCGGGAATAACCTTTAGCGTAGTCAAAAAAAAAATTGTGATCCTTTTAGGTTTTCCCCAATTCCATTAAGCGCATTGGGCATCGGCTATCAGTGATATATTTCTCTCTCTTCGTTAATATCTATCCCCCTCGTCTTTTACCGATGTCGAAGGGAAGTCGGCTATTGACGATATCCTTCTGCAAGAATTGACGCAAAATAAAACTTTCGTTTACCGATGTCGATGGAGATCGGTGCTCAGCGAGTGAGGTTTCCCAAGTGGTTCTTTTCCTTCTTTGAATTCCTTCCGATGTCGAATCTGAGCGCGTTGGGTGAAGTGTTTTGGTTGTTGATTCTTTATTCAGGTGTTAAGGCATTTTTAGTTGAGGGGTTTCATAAGTTCAACAAACTTGAATAGGTGATGACAGTCATGAGAATAATCAAAGACAAAACATTTCTCAAAAATGAAGTCGAATCAGACAGTGCAAAAGATCAAGTGGTACCCAAAAAAGAAAAAATGACAGAGGCTTTTTAGGGTTTATTGAGTTCTCAAAAAATGGTGACTTACTGGGCGAAAGCAGAATCTTTGTTCCTCCCTCGGGCTCAAGTGAAGGTGATGAAAAATTTGATTACTAACTTGACTGGTTTTTATCATAACCTCTTTTATCCTTGCATTTAAAATTCCCTGGTTGGTGCATTTGGGTCTGCCTGTGGGGTTTTCAACCTTTGTTTCCTGTAACCCTGACTCACACCCCCTTTTACAAGAATCTAGTAAAGCATTCACTAGCACTAGGCCCTTTAGTTACCCTTATTCACTTACACAATGTTGCTCCGTTGCCAATGAGTTTCCATGGCCCCGACGAAGTCACCTCGACGTCACAAACCTTGCTCCACTGCCAACGAGCATCCATAGCCCCGACGGAGTTATCTGCATACCCTCTCCTTCTGTGTGCTCATTTAATATAGTTGATTTTATTTCGACAGAATGAGCTGAGCGATTAGGAGAGGAGGACATCTGTTATTTGCAAAATGAGATGGTTAAGGTGAAATTTTGCTAGCTCTATCTTTAAGGTACATGTAGTCCTTTCTGGCTTACCATATTTCCCTTAAGGTTTTACCAGACCACTAGGCGGACACTTCATCAATTTTCCAAGGTTTTTCATCTGTGTTGGTTAGATAGAGAACCCCTTGAAACAATCACAGGTCCCTTAGCGCTTCTTGTGTTGTATGTGAGCGATGAGTCAGGAACAGAGTTCATCATACCACATGAATTGAGGTCAACCATCATCTTTCTAAACACAATATTCAAAAGCACAGAAGTACAATAGAAAGAAACAAAAACAAAAATGCACTCCGCAATCGACCTACCTAAAACAAACATCGTGAAAATATACACACAAAAATCTCTTTTTTTTTTAAGGGAAATATTTTTTTAGGGCTTGGCCATTCACTGGGAGGGCTTAAGGTCCCCCCCCTCAGATTTTGTAGTCGATACGTGCCTACCCCGATTTTCTCGGCCACCTAGAAAGGTTCGAGCCATAGATTATGAAACTTAAAATGTTTTCCTTTAGGCTCGTTTTCTCTGTCCCATTTTAGGACTAATTCTCCCACTTCAAAATTCTTCTCTTTAGCCTTATGCTTATCAAACCACCTTTTAACTATCTATTGATGAGATATGAACTTTAATTTTTCTTTCTCCGTTTCTTCTTCCAGCATGAGGATGGTATCAATTCTTTGTTGTATGATTGACGAGGGTTGTCCTCTTGAATCCTGAGGAAGTTGAAGAGATGGAAGATATAGCCCGTTTGGGAGAATGGTTTCTTGTTCGTATACCAGAAAGTATGGAGAATTCCATATGGCTTCCTTGGGTGTTAGTCTATCAGCCCATAAGGCGTTGTGGAGTGAACTGTGCCAATTCCTCTGGTTGTTTGCAACTGTTTTCTTTAATATCCTCACTAGGTTCTTGTTTGTTGATTATGCCACTCTGTTCTCTTGTGATAGTAGTTTTCAGAGTATCTGATTATGATTCCTTTATCTAGAGAAAACTCTGTTAATAAGGTGGAATAAAAGTAAGCCACATTATCAAAAACAAGGACAGAAGGCACATCGAACCTTGTGATCAGTTTTTGTTCTATGAATTGGATAACTACCTTTTCGTTTACATGAGTTAGAGGGATGGCCTCTGCCCATTTTGTGAAATATTCTGTGGCAGTTAGTATGTATCTATGTTATTTTGAAGAACTAAGAGTAATTTCTCCTATGATATCTAACCCCCATTGATTGAATGGCCTAGAGACAACCACAGTTTGGAGTGGGACAATTGCTCTCTTTTCCCTTCCCACACTTATTTGACACTTCTTACAGTTCCTAGCGTATGTGTGAGCATCCTTGAATAGAGTAGGCCAATAATAGTCAGCCCTCATTATTTTATGAGAAGTGGTGTTTCTTGCGAAATGTCCACCTGCAGGACCATCATGGATATTTTTCAGAACTTTGTCTTCATATTCACATTCGAGACATATTAAAAGTATTCCATCATAATTAACACGAAAGAGAACTGAATTTATGAGGTGATATTGTGTTGATTTTAACCCGAGGGCTCTCCTTTCCCTAGTATTTAGGCTTTCTGGACAAGTTCCATGATGCAGGAGATAAGTCAGTTTCTCGTACCAAGACTCTTTCCCTGGGGAGACGTATGAAGCNGCCCTCATTATTTTATGAGAAGTGGTGTTTCTTGCGAAATGTCCACCTGCAGGACCATCATGGATATTTTTCAGAACTTTGTCTTCATATTCACATTCGAGACATATTAAAAGTATTCCATCATAATTAACACGAAAGAGAACCGAATTTATGAGGTGATATTGTGTTGATTTTAACCCGAGGGCTCTCCTTTCCCTAGTATTTAGGTTTTCTGGACAAGTTCCATGATGCAGGAGATAAGTCAGTTTCTCGTACCAAGACTCTTTCCCTGGGGAGATGTATGAAGCTTCACCACACCATAATGCCAATTCATTCTCCCATCTGTGTTCTTCATTTACTTGGTCCTTGGCTTCAACTGGCAGTTTTCATAACCCTTGTCCCTTAACCAGTTTAGCAGGTTTTATATCTAGATCAAATTCTTGGACTACCACCATTCAGTTTCCTCTTCTTTCCCCCATCTCATGTTGAGTGAATAGGGATTAGACTGCAAGGTGAGGCGCTATGACTTTGGTATGATTCTTTAGGATGTAAGATCTGAAGTGTTTCACTACCTTGTATACTAGATAATCCTGCTTGTCTATAGTAGGGAATTTAGTTCGAGCCCTTGGAGATTAGTGCTCATGAATGATATTGGGGCCTCATTGTTTTCATCATCCTTCTGAGTCAGTACTCCATCTAATGATTGGTCAGAGGAAAAAGTATAAAGGAATAAATCTTTGCTAAAATCAAGATTTCAAAACACTCGGGCTTGGGATATTGCAATCTTAATATCACTGAAAGAATGTTTTCATTCATCATCCCACTTAAATTCAACATCCTTACGGATCATTTTTTGTAAGGGTTTGATCGTATTAGGGAAATCGAGGGTGAATTTCCTCACAAAATTGAGTTTCCCAAAGAATGATTGCATAACCTTTTTGTTGTGGGGTAATGGAAGCTTAGTCATAATGTGGCCTAACAACTTACCTTCCTTGACACCAAAAATAGTTTTCTTAGGGTTTAAGGATATACCATATTTCCTACACCTTTTGAAAATCTGGGTTAAATGTTGGATGTGATCTTCTCTGTTCTTTGAATACACAATCACGTCATCCAAATAAACTACTACACATTTGTTGATTAGTCCTTGAAACGCTATGTACATGGCCCTCTTGAAGGTTTCCCATGCATTGATTAACCTAAAGGGCATATGTTTATAAGTGAAGGTTCCCCACTTGGTTCAGAAGGTAGTTTTCAAATGGTCTTCCTCTGAAACTAGCACTTGGTTGTATCCTGAAAAAACGTCCAACAGGGAGAAAATCTCAGAGCCCGACACGGTCTGTAAGAGTTGCTCCATTGGTGGTACTGGGTAGTTTTCCTTTTCTGAAGCTCTATTGATGTTTCTACAATCTACGCATAGGAGGATCTCCCCGGATGTTTTCCTCACAAGAACCAAATTTGCTACCCATGCATAGTGTCTAACCTGGAAGATAATTTTGGCATCTAGTAGTTTCTTTAACTCCTGACACATGGAAGGTTTCAGGGATGGGTGGTACTTCTAGAACTTCTGTTGGAAGGGTTTCACTTCAGGTTTTAATGGGATAGTATGTTGAATGATACAAGTATCATAAGTTTTTAGATCTTGGTAGGACCAAGCAAAAACATCTTTATATTGTCCGAAAATATTGAGATATGCCTTCCTTTCCTCTTTAGATACTGCCTTGCCAAGATTTATATTCTTGGGGTTTTCTGGGGTTCCTAGATTTATAGTTTCATGCATGGGACATGAACTCCCCGTCTTTGTGTTGGTTAACCCTTTGAATCTTTCTCTTAAGTCAAAAAGGTTTTCTAAATTAGCTACCCCTTTTGGTATCGCGTGGAACCTTGGTTTGTTAGTCGGTTGATCTATATGAGGATCAATTTCTTCTAATTGCTCTTGGAATACTTCATCGTCAATATAAAAGTCTTTAAAATGATCCTGATTGGTAAAAAAAATTATGATCTATTCATCTCCTTCAAAGACCTTCCAATTAGAAATATTATTGGGCATTGATAGTTTGTAGAGTAGCTCCACAGTAAACCGGGAGGCTTCATAGTCTTCTAGAGGTGATAGCCATGAGGCAGCGGTGGCGAGAGAATCACCAAGAATTTTCTTTGTTATGGGGATCACTGTAATGTTGAAGGCTTCAAAATGCTCTATTGGCCTATGCACTTCCTATTGGTAATTCTTCAGGTGTGGAGAGTTGCAGTGTATAGTGTTCCTTACTTGTCTAACGATGATTTTAGAATATCCGAAAACCTTCAATTATTTAACGTTTAATTATATGGCTTTCTTTAGCCCTTGTAATAGAGCTTCATACTCGGTGGTGTTGTTTGTGCATTCAAATTCTAGTCTACAGGATAGGAAACTTTGTTTACCCTTTGGGTTAATGAGGATGCACCCTACCCCTGACCCTTCTTGTGATTTAGATCCATCAAAGTATAAGGTCCAAATTAGTGAGAAAAATTTGTTAGTTTCCCTTTTCCTACCTCTTTCATCCTTTCCCCTTACTTGTTCCATGATTTCTAACACAGGTCCTTGACATAAAAGGGTTTCCTCTATCATTGTCGACAAGTTTTCTTGAAAAATCGTTTTGGAGTTTTGAGTAAGAGGGACATTAGATGAGAGGGGGGAGAAATTCCCAGAATCGGAGTCACAGGAATAATTGCCTAGCATGGGGAAATATTCCGATGAGGTTTCATTAAGGGTTTCTAAGTCGGTGATAGTATGTTTTAGATATCTTTCCCTGTCGATCCTGGTCATATTTGTGTGTCCCTTTAGAGGCATCCAAAGGTGAGCCCATTTTGTACTAAAGTATCTGTTTAACTTCTCAGACCAATCTTGACTCAATAACAATCCATAAGCTTCTGGGATATCTACTACAATGATGTCAATTACTTGCACAAATTTAGGGTGTGTCGCTATTATGATCATTACATATTTGAGGTCTCCCATAACCTTCACCTGGGTTTTGTCTAGTTGTATTACATGTTTATTTCTTTTGAGAGGGACTGAGTTCAATTTTTTGCAAATAGACAATGGCATAACATTGGAGGATGCTCTTGAGTCAACCAAACAATTATGGAGGTTTTTGTTAAAGACTTCAAATGTCAAAAGGAACAGTGGGACAAAAGGTTTTCCCTTCTTATATTCAAAGCAAACGTTCACAGTTGGTTTATTTCTTAGATCCGTGGGATTTATATTTCCTCCTTGGTCAATTCTTGTTGTAGAATTTTCTAATGATTTCAATACTTGTAACAGAATTCCCTTTGCTGAGGGATCTACACATGTCCATGACCAATATGTTTTCCTTCAACTTTTTCAGATCTTCTACTATGTTGTAGTCTATCTTAGACGATTCTCGTGTATGTATGTTTATAGGGTTTATTCGGGGAAAAAAAGGTTCTTTCGAGTGATCAAGAGTTGTTTTTCCTCCCGAAGTTTGAGTAGTAGTAAGATCGTTTGAGACAGGTTGACCCCTACTTCGTGTTTGCACAACCAAGACCTCTGTGGGTGGTTCTTGAACCTCAAATAGGTCATCGAAAGGCATTGGTAGGTCAGGGTCCCATATTAACATGGTTGTTTCTTCTAGTGGATCAAATTATTCCTAATCAACAATATTGATAACTGAGCCGCTTGATTGTTCAGTTAGGGAAACCTCATCTAGAAACCAATTGGCCATCAAATTCATGGCATGAACACATTGTGGGAAGTCTCTTTTGGAGTGTTTTTCTTGGTGATAGGTACAGAAAGAGTCAGATGCTACATTTCCCATATCGATGTTCAAGTTAGCTAGGGGAGGTTCAATTGCTTTGAAAGGTGGATTTATTTAAAAAAAGGGTTTATAGGGCCTCTGGCCTTGGTTTCCTTCCCCTGCACTTCTCTTCATGTCTATGATTTTGTTCGACAACTTATTAACCATGCGTTGTAGGTATTCTATGTCTCCACTTCCCTTTTCGGGACCTTGTTTTGTTTGTTTCCCTAGGGGTCTAGTCAACAGGAGTCCCCTTCTAGGCGGAGGTTGAACTTCCTTCTTAACTAATGAGACCTGGCCTTCTTTACATCCCTTCATTTGGAACTCTATTGTTTTGGCTTCTTCAAAATTCTTAGCTAAGGTTGTTTTGGAAACCCTCTTCACAAACATGGAAATACAAGCAGGGAGAGCATTAACATATACTTCGATTTGCAACTCCTTAGTAGGTTTAGCTTCAGGTTGAAATTTGTTTAGGATAGTGGTGAACGTTGATTAAATTCTTTAACCTTCTCCTTTGAACTCATGGTAGCAGAAAACAACTCGGCGATCAAATCTCATGTAGTTGTTTCTTCTGCAAATTTATCTATAAAATCATTTTGAAACTTCGTCCAACTAGTTATGGATCCTACATGTAATTTAAAATACCACGTGGAGGCTGAATTTTCAAAAGTGTAGGGGAAAGGCCTGCATACTACGTTTTTGTGTTGAACATTCATCAGTCTGATAACTAGTATGAATTTTTGATATGGTCTTCAGGAAATCCTAAGGTTTCAGGGTCAAATTTAGGGAGTAACTTCTCTGGATGTCGAGGAAGGTTATGTACTTGTCTAGGGATGGCCAGAGAATATTTGGTCAACCAAGGTTGATTACTCTGAGGTGGGTTTCCCCTTTCTTGATTATGATTGTTGTTATCTTATATATCCTCTGATCTCGAAAATGAGCATTCAGAGTTAAACCCTTCCTAGTCGGAAAAATTGTCGAGCTCGGAGAAGTTGTCGGCTGGTGTTTCGGGGATTAGATTAAGAGTATGTTTTATTTCGGTGAGAGAAAAATCTATCAGGAATTCTAATGTGTGCACAAAAACCTGGTCGAGGGTTTCGACCACTGCTATGCTTACTTGTTTTCTACAAACAAGTAACGAAGCTAAGGGCAGTGCTCCGATCTGTTGGGTGTAAGATCTTGTGATTATTTTGAATTGGTTCACTCCTCATGAGGAAGAGCGTAGGGTATCTCAGGGAATATATGTTCTTCCTCTTGTTGGGGTGAGTTATTCATTTCAGGAGTACTCAATGTGTGTGGGTTGTCTTGTGAATGACTATCCATGCATGTGGGTTGTTTTGAATCTACAGGTTGTGTAAAACATTATGTAAGAAATATTGTTAGCCATTCATTCTTTAGGACCTCCTTATAGTGCCAATTCTGTTGAGGGGTCCTAAATCCCTTTAACTCAACAGTAGGAACCAAACCCGCCACCAAGGCCCAATTAGACTCTACAACGTTTAATGGTGGAATCATTCTCCAGATCTCACGATCCGACCAATTAATCAATGGGCTTTACGTTTTTCTTATGAAAGCTCCTCCTTCAGTTCAAACATTCTCTTTTTTTATTTTCTCTTATAGGTGGGACCGATACAAGATAAAATCCGGTATAAACCAATTGGGTAACAAAGTGGGAAATCTCAAACACTGAAGAAGGCTGAGCTCAGGATAACCCTCATACTCAAGCATACAAACAATTATTCTTACACCTACAACAAGCCTATTACTAATACATTAACCTGTCGGTGTTCCAATTATTGACTGAGATATAATTATCAGGAGAAAACATACATGCAATAAACGATAGCAAGAAAAATATTTTTCTTAACTCTAATAATCAATCACATATTAACATAATGATTTACTTTTCATGATTAAAGACAAGAACTGTAAAAATATTGAATCAGATAACTTATCAACATATTCAAAGGCTCTTACTCGTTATAACATCCATTCATGAGATAAAATCAGAAATAATTCTTCTTCAGATCCAATCACACACGCTTTTGATAAAAAACACAAACTTGTCTCTGGTCCTAAACAAGACTTCTCAATTAAGGTAGATCGAAAATAGTTCTTTACAAATCCAAAAATGAGGGTATTTGCAACAACCATCGACCTCTGTTAATAGGTCGATCCTCTTATTTATAACATATTATTAACTAAAAATAACTATCAAAAGTGCAGCTAAGTAAAACAAAAACTCGCCACATGGAGATTTCATCTCTCAGTCTTCTAAGAGTCATCAAATGATCTCACTTCAGTGGATGACTCTTCTCGTACTCTGACCATTTGATGAAGAGATCCTCACATGTGTTGGCATACGAGAATATGTGTTGTTCCATTGGGGTTGAACGGATCTCTCTTATCTCTACTGCCTGTGCCTGATACTTGACTATTCTATCACTTAAATGATGCAGTATGGTTCAAGCCTTGATCGGGTGTTCCATAAACTGTTGCACTTGACCTGGCGCCATTTTCGCCATCTTTGCTATCTCTACAGCCCACGATGAGTCTTGTTTGGCATGTAATTTGACTATGTCACGCAAGTCGACAAAGTCATTTGGTGTGTTGAATTCAGGGAGGCCGATGTCTCTCATCGCCCGGTTGATCTTGGTCCATTTCTTTTTGCACTTGGCCCATTTCTCTTGGATTTATCGATGAGGTTCTTGGGCCATTTTCACCTAGTATTCGACCGACTTTTTTATGCGGCCGATGTTGCTTTCCCTTAGTCACTGGATGTCGTGCTCTTCGGCATCTCGACCCTGTTGAATCGCGCTGATGTAGTCGATCCTTTCCACTGCTTGGTGTGATTTCTCATACCACCTTTCCATATCCTTTCATGTTGCCAGTGCCATGAGGGTGTCTTCTTGAAACTCGACTATCCTTGTAGTGAATAGGTGCCGCTCATTCTTAAAATTACTGTAGACCTCCTGGAATTCGCTTCACAGGAACACCGCAGCCTATGTGGTATCCTGGTATTGTTTCTCCACATGGAGTAGATGTTCCAACTCCTTAAGTGCAGTGTCCAACTCCTCTTCATCCCTTTTCTCTCTGTCCAAGGTGGCATCTGTGATTTCTATCCCTGCACTGATAAGCTTGGATGTCTTGGCATGCTCTGTGTTAATCAATTTTTCCTCTGTGGTGATGAGGATGGAGTGATCTAGACTAATCCTCCTCTTATTGGTGGTTCTCTTCATGATAGATTTCCTTTTCCAGTCATAGGAGATGGCCTATATATCAACAACTTCATCCACGGGTTCGGGGATTTGCTGATCTCCCCAGGAAAGCATATTTCCTAGGCTTTCAACGATGTATATATGTTCAAGATTGGGTTCTTGAACCTATTTCGTGTGTTCCGAAGGTCCGGTATCTAGTTGTTTCTCATCGGGAGGTCGAGTACCGGTTGAAATTGAAGCATCAGGGGTAGGCTCGGTACCCAATTGATAATTGGTTGTTGAGATGTCAATTTCTTGCTGTGGAACTTCTTCATTTTGTTCGCTTGACCCTAGCTTGTCCGTTAGACTATCCATTTGGGTCTCTGGTACATCAAGTAGCTCAGTTTCTAAGACACTTTCGACCTCCTAGTTATTCTATGGAAGGCCCTGAATTTGAGCATCGGGAGTTGGGGAAGATGCCTTCTCGGGCTCCTTTTCCTGTGGGATCTACACCAGAATCACTAGGGACACCTTCGAAATTTCCTCATCATCATAGATTGTTATCAATTCATGGAGGAGGTTTGGTGCACTTGATCTCTTTGATGTTCTTTCTATCTCTAGATAAGCTTAAACGTCCCCTGGTGATTTGTCCTGTGGTGTTGTAACTTCAGGGTTATCTAACCCGTCGATTTCGTCAATTTGTATTAGCTTAGGGCCACTTGGACCTGCCCGGCTTTCATCTGGTTTGTTGACGGGGAACCTTGTCATTCCTATGAGGTCCGAGTCATTTTGCATCTGATCAATCACTCATTGTGCTTGTTCAATCATGAGAAATACCCTTTCCTGTGCCTCCGGTGTCATAAGAAATCCCATGTTCTGCACTGGAGCCACCACGAGAACTTTTGTTGCCTCTGTCGCTTTGATTTCTTCCCTGGCTTTGAGGGCCTCTTGAGCCAACTGTTCTATTTATGTCGCATGTTCATCTAGGCTCATGGCCCTAACCCTGGTCATTTTTGGGTCGGCCATCCTTTGTACCACCTCATCCCAGTCTTGGGAATTTTCTGTGAAGGTTTTGTCTTCAAATTTGTCGTGGGTGTACGACCAGCAGGACGACACTTGTGAAGCATGTTGCAAGACCAATCCCTTTGGATCGTGCTTGTGGAATTGGCCCATATGGAATCTGAACTAGATTTGGCTTATCCCTCCTTGTTTTTCTTGAGCGGTATCCTTTACCAAGTATAACCTTACATGGAAACCATAGGGTATGAACACCCACTTCTTGTCCTTGAAAAGGGTGGCGTTGTAGCCTTGCAATATGGTTTTATAGAATATTTCTCCTACTACAAGTCAATCTGGGACATGATATGGTAGGAGATGTGGTGCTCTGGTGGCCCCGAACACCCTGATGTAGGTGTCGCACTTTTCCAAGTACCAATGGCCTACCTTGGATATCATTTTCTTGGATACAACCGATAGTCTCGGGCATTCCTTCTTAAAAAAAAAAAAAAAATTCATGTGATGAATTCATCGTAGATGAGAGAGTAAGACTTCTTGTACCTGTTTTCCCATAGAACACTGAAGTAGATGTGGACCAGGAGTTCTGCAACATGCTAGCTTAGATTCATGCCGACGGAGATGTTTCTGGCGCACATGGCATTGAGCAAGTATGAATCCATGTAGAAATATGGTTTCTCTCCTTCCTTCAACGCCTTAGCTTGTTGTACACAGATGCTCAGTTGTTTATAAATTATTGCTCCCAAGTTGAAACCACTCCAGAGATCGCCATTGTGTAAGCCAAGGGCATCCATGCCTCTAAAAATCTTGAGCATTCCTTCTCTCCATATAATTGGCAGATGAGAGCCATTAAATAGATGTATGGCTCTCTTAAGTTGGTCATCCCATACCAGCCAGTGCTCCGGTTGGTGAACTTCTTGTCTTCCCTCCACCATGAGGCCATCACTCGGCTGGTGTCGTAGAATTTGTAGAACTTCACAATGAAATCTATATTTTGATGCTCTTCGGGGTCTCTGAGTTTGTAGTATTTATGAACTTCTACCGGAAGGAACAGTCCAACACACCCACCATTGTCATCATTTATTAAACATTTATGTGTGTCTGTGTGGTCGATGAGCCAGTTCAGGACTTCAATACAAGGAAAAACAGGGGTTCCTCTTGCCACCATATGTAGGTACGACCATCAGATGTTTGGGAACACCTCGTCCTCGAGCGCTCTTACATATGGATCATTGTATGGGACCTATTCCAGATATTCCTCCTAGCTGATCTTGTTAAAGAGTTCTCCCTAATGTGGGAGTGCCATCTTGGACCCTGTGCTTGCCTCTGTATCTCCGAAGGCTGGAGGTTGGATGAAAATATTCTTCGTTGCTGTCTTAATGACAGGTTCCGGCCTCAGAGTGTATTCCAATTGTTTTTTAGCCCCTGGAGAAGAGCCTTTGCCTACTTCTGGTTCTTTCAACTTCGGTGCCCTCGATGATTATCTAGTGGTTGGATTTCTTGGCGATTTTGTTCCTGCAACTCAAAATAAAATTTCAAATACTGTGTAAAAAACAAAACCGAATAAAAGCATATAGATTATATCCATGTGAAATTTACAGACTAGGATACATACCTGTAAAGCTTGCTAAAACCTGGTTATTTTGATACTCACGGGATCTTTGCAACCTTCGAATTACTCGTCTTGCTTCTTCGAAGGCTCTGAAATATCCTCACGTGTAGAATGATTTCATTTACAATAACTCAAGAGAATTTAAACAAGGAAGAACTTATCGTGTCGCATCAACCATTCAATTCATGTTATAAGTGAAATTTTAACAAATTTGTTGTTGAATATCCATAACTTAAATTCATCGTGGGTTGACGACGAAGGTGCGGGTGGTGATTTGGTATATCGGTGATTTCAAACGATTATTCTGATTGGTGCTCGAGGTAGCAACTAATGCGGGATTTGGTATTAATTATCTCCTTAAATGCTCAAAATCCTATTGTATCTAATGCTAGAATGTCCCATCGTCACTCTCTCAGTGGGTGGATCGAGGATAGGGGATGTTCTATGAACGTTTTTGTTGATGTATTTCTGCAAAAAAACTCTCATGCCGATAAATTTAACCGTACAATGCTAATGTGGCAAAGTTGACTTGGAGGTGTGACTCAGACTTAGGGAACCAAGAATGACTCGAGGTAAAACTAGATCGTACGATTCTCCAATGTTGTAAAGACATGTGGCATTGAAGACTGGTGACCTAATTCTCGTGTATTAATCGGAGTCGAGACTTTCCTTAAGTTACTCGTTCTAAAACAAACCTTAGCTTGCCTATGCCAAAAAAATATCCAGGGTCGACGATCGATGATATACCTATCAAGATCTTTCTTTGCATTAGCTCCCTCGAAAAAGTCTCGATGCCGAAAAATGCATCGGGGATTGGCGATCGAGAATAACCTTTAGTGTGGTCAGAATGTTTGTTGTGATCCTTTTAGGTTTTCCCCGATTCCGATAAGGGTGTCGGGCATCAGCTATCGGCGATATATTTTATCTCTTTGTTAACATCTATCCCCCTCATATTTTTCCGATGTCAAAGGGAAATCGACCATCGGCGATATCCTTATGCAATACTTGACACAAACAAAAAATTCCTTTTACCGATGCCGATGAAGATCGGCGCTCGGTGACTGAGGTTTCTCGAGAGGTTCTTTTCCTTCTTTGAATTCCTTCTGATGCTGACTCTGAGCGCGTCGGGTGAAGTGTTTTAGCTGTCGATTATTTATTCAGGTGTTAAGGCCTTTTTATTTGATGGGTTTCATAAGTTCAACAAACCTGAATAGGTGATGAGATTCATGAGAATAAGCAAAGACAAAACATTTCTCAAAAATGAAGTCGAGTCAGACAATGTAAAAGAACAACTAATACCCAAAAAATCAAAAAATGAAAGAGTCTTTTTAGGGTGTGTTGAGTGCTCAATAGATCCTACACTACAACTCATTATCATCATGGGAGCTCATTCCCTTCCAGGTAAGGTAAATATCATTTTTATCTCTCTCCTTAGAACTCGGGTTGGTCAAAATTATAATAACTAGAATACATCTGTCAAAATTGTCTTGGGTTGTTTATAAATTCATTGTTTCTTGGTAATTGTGGGAAAAGTCGGGAGTTTTTTGGGTATCGTCTCAATGTGCATGCCTTCTCTCTCCTAGACAAGGAAATTTATAAATGCAATCATCTCCTCCAATTCTGCATTAGTTATCATTTAGTTTCCTTGCATACAATATGTAAAGTCATCTCTGGTTATGTAGAATTTCATGACCCATGGGTCATTGTGGAAAAATACTAGAGTTATTTGGACTTATGTTATGTGAAATTCTAGTGCATTATATTTAAGATGTAATGTACCCAACCCCCAGCTCGGTCACGCCACTGCTAAAACAACTCACTAAAAATTTCTGATACCAATTTAAAATGTGGAAGATAACACACGACATGAAATACAAACTCATTTAGTTGTCCATGCTCAATAAAAACGTAAATACAATTGCTCACTTGTGCATAGAAACAACTAAATAACATACAACAACATTCAACCATATAAACAATTATTTAAATGCACCATTCTACTTAGAGCAAGAAACATTAACCGAGATAACTTAAAGTAGATGCACAACATATATATATATATATATCAACATTATACATGAGTAAACATATCAAATAGAACACTTATCTTATAAAATGTGCAACCCACTGTAGAGGATGGACGTTCCTCCCAACTATATCCTTGTTTTTCCATATATCAATGGCAAGACACCCTCGATATGGGGCTATGAATCCACAAGAGACTGAGGTCCCTAAGGCTGGATAATGTCCCCCTTTCAACAGTTAACTCTCAACTAATTCCAATCCAACAACACACTTCCCCTCAACCTACAAAACCCAAGGGATGGAATCCCCCTTCACTTCTCACAATCCCTAGAGCCTTTCCACTCCCCGCCAGTACTTCCAACACAGGTTGGACATGAATTCTACTTGTTGGGACTTCAGGAATTCTACAGTTGCAACACAAATTCACCCAGTAGCCAAAACACATGCTTATTGGAAAAAAATTGAACAACTCATCGCTCCAAGGCACATGGACTCTTCCTCCATGAAATTATAGCTACAAACAATAGCCAAACATGTCCACAACAACTTCCTACAAGGTCCCACACTCAGAACTCCATTAATGGCCAGAAAACTCCATGTAAAAACAACTCTCTATGCAAAAACGTGAATGTGCAAAATCTAGTCTCCAACCCATACGAATACATTCCCTTTCTCTTGATTGCTTGACTTGCACTCTTCTCTAATTTTATTGTACTCATCCCCCCATGCTCTTAATAATTATGGGAAGTGACTCTCACACCAACCCTCTTACGTGAATTCAATGTTTGGGCTCTGGAACACTCAACAACTAATGGAAGGTTCATGGAAAGGATAATTTAGAGAAAAGTAGGAAATGGGTTTTGGTTTAATATAAATGGGTAACTCTCCCCCTTGAACCCCTACCCTCTCTTGTGGATACGTAGCCCCCAAATATTCATCTATATTCATCTACAATTGGCAATACATTTTATTCATTATATTCAATTTACATCATTTACATATTACATCGCTTTGGTTCTCGACCATATGTTATATTTTCAATATACATCACTCGTCTCTTGGCCATATATGACATATACAACATATCTATCGCTATTTTAGGGTTTGAAGATAGGGATGTTACATTCCCCTCCCCCTACAAATTGCAATGTTTCCAGTGCACATAACTATACAATTTACACATTGACATATATAAAAACATTACATCAAAATACATGATAATTCTGCAACTTAACGACTCATGCAACAATTCCAACCAACAATTCCCTTTTCCCCTCAACCCACACATCGGTTGGATAGGAAATCTCAAAATTGTGGCTCCAGGAACTTCAGTTGTCGAAATGGAGTCATCATTCACTTGTGTACAAATGTTCATTCAATTTTCTTCAAAATTTTCAAGAATTTGCGGGTATGCTTCCCGCACAGTTTCCTCGTGCTCCCATGTATCATCTTCAGTACCGTAATGGGTCCATTGAACATTTACCAATCCTATGAATTTGTTCCTGACCACTTTGATTTTTCAGTCTAGGATGTGCACTGGTTCTACCTGAAAACACCTCCGTGTTCCACCTGGATCACATTCCAATCAACCACATGATTAGGATTAGTGATGCAGAGATTCAGAAGCATGGATAGACCGTGCAAGAGCTCATGAATATGAGTTCATGAAAATTTTCAAGAAAGGGAGTATGATGTAGGAGCATCACAAGTAACCAGCCAAGCGAGCATGAAGGCAGAAGACAGCTGGAAAGCGCAACACACATTTTCGCATTTTGGAATGTTTTTGAAATATTAATGTAATAGCTAGAAGGCGTACCTTGCATTTATATCTTGGAGGATGTAAAACAGATCATGAGCGATTTTCTCTCATCTGTCAATGTAAAAGGCATTTATGCCCAGTTAATGAAAGTAGGTAGATTTAAAATTCTAGATTAGATAGTTTTAGGAACAGGAGGGAAAATGACTATAGACACCCTCGTCTTTGTATCATTGTATCAATCAGAATTAGATCATTAAGCACATTAGCATGGAGAAGAAGAGAGTTGTAGTAGAAGAATTGTAGAGGAGAACCCATGTACAGAAGCTTGAATTAATATATGAAGCTTTGATTCAGACTTATGGTGTTATGATGTTTTCTGTCTATACATGGTGAATGGTCTGCTTACAGTTTCTTACTCTCTCTGTTATGCATTTTTTATCATGCGGTGTGTGAATGTATGATTTCATGTTGAATGTTTGAATTCTGAGAGAGAAAGAGAACGAGTTTCAATTGTTTCTCTTCCTGAGTGAGAAGTTCCTGTAAGGAGTGTATTGAAACATCCGCAAGGAGTGTGTTGACGAAGGTTCAGAGTTTATCTCTGAAAGCTCAGGAGGGATACCATTGTTCTCATTTCAGTAGAAGTGCAAGACAAGCACAAAATCCATGCAAGGTGTGCGCAGGTTGGTCGAGACCTTAGAACTTATCAACTAAGGTTGAGAGATTGAAGGACTATTGTTGCAAAGAAAGTGCATAGAGTCAGGAGTTCAAGTACGCTGAAGTATTTGAAGGATTGCTACAAGGAGTGCGTGCAGGAGTCTCCTTGAAGACCTAAGTTTGCAAAGAAAGCTCAGAAGGGTTAGGGCCTTGAATCATTCAAGAGAAAGCAGGAAGCTCAAGTCATTGTGCATAAGTCATGCCCCAGAGAAGGATCACAGAGTCAATTTTGAGCTAGATGTTCTTGAGGAGGAAATTGAACGATCGAAATTCTCCAAGGAGAACTCTCGAAATAGCGAGGACCGTAGGACCCAAGAAATTTGTGGGGGAAGTTAAGCGTTGGACAGACCCACCTTCGAAAGGCAGGATTTAACGTGGACCATTGATTTCAGTCATTGGACCGTCAAGATCATTTCGGCATTTCGAGGGTCATAAGTCCGTAGTGTGGACGAAACCTTTGGTTGATCAAATCCCCGAAACATGAAAAGAGTTTTTGTGTATAAAGGCGAAGAGTGACAAGGTCAGAATTTTGGAACTTTGGAATTCAGGGTTTCGGAGGTCCTGAGGACGAGTGATCGGGACACAGGGGGGAGGAAAGCCCGAATTCAAAAGTCGTAGTAGGATATTTTTAAGAATTTTAGGAATCGACATTTCGACATTCCTGTTGACAAGGAGTAAAGTGCTCCACATAAGAAGCTCCGAAATTGCGAAATGTGAAATACCTTTGGAGGAGCGTTTCGACATTTCAACATTTCGGGATCTGGGACATCGAGGAGACAATGATTTAGAATCGAGAGTTTCGAACTCTCGGTTTGCGAAATCCCGAGGAAAGAAAACCATTTCGGCATTTCGGTAGTTCGGGGTCCGGAAGGTATAGGAGGTAAAGAGTTCGAGATCAAGCATCACGAACTCCCGGTACGCGAAATTGCGCCAGCCGTCGGATCAAGGAGATATCCACAACCGTTGATCTCCTTGGAAGTGGGATACCAACATTTCGGTATTTCGGGGTTTGGCATACCAGAAATACTGATGATAAGGAATGAGGAGCAGTAAAGGGAAAATCCCGAAGTCGCGAAGCACGACAGGACTTAGAGTGGACTTTTGGGATTTCAGTACTTCGGATTTTGGGACTCTAGGAGTCAAGAGATAGAGTTGCACATCATCGCAACTCCCGAAATCGCGATGAGTGGAAAGCCGAATTCAGTGGCGAGAAGGGTCTAGGGTTTGGTGTTTCGGGTTTCGGAGGTCGAAGAGGTAAGGCGCTCGACATCAGGATTTGCGAAATCGCAAAATCCGGTATCCAGAAAGGAAAAGGGGAAAGTCCCAATGTCAGTTGGGTGTTGATCATGGAGTTCATGCCAGTGCAAATATCACATGAGAATAACTCAGAAGGACCTGTTAAATACACTCAATTGGGTGTGTAAATAATTTTCGAGAGGAAATAAAAGAGCCAATCAGACTCTAAAGGGCCGAAATTGAAAGATCTTGTGCAGACCTCGATCTGAGGGTTGGGGGTCTGCGCCAATTAGGTACATACGTTTTTAGGAAAGATACATAGAACACGTTATGAATTCTTATGGATGCAGGTAATGCTACATTGTATGAAAATGGTCCTATCTTTTCTAATACCTCAAAAGGACCACAATATCTTGCTGGCAACTTTGGGAAACTTCATAGTTTCATGGATTTAACTTTTAAAAATGCATACTCTCCCACTTTGAATTCTCTATTTGTTCTCTTTCTGTCAGCATATCTCTTCTGCCAATCTTGTGCAACTTTTAAATTCTGCCTGATTTTTACCATCTGCTCTTCCATATCCTTTAACAACTCTAGCCCAATCACAGCTTTGTCTGTTGGGTTATCCCAACTTACTAGCATGTTGAACTTTCTTCCATTCAATGCTTCAAATGGGATCATCTTCAATTATTCTTGATACCCATTTTTGTATGCAAACTCAACTAAATGGATATAGTCCTCCCACTTAGAAGGATTTTCCATGTTGATCCATTTTTTTTAACCAGTCTAGTATCATTATGTAGTTACTATTAGGATTTATTTTACACTTTTCTTCGCCTACTTTTCTCTTTTCTCTTACATCAAAAAATTTCCAAGCACTTAGTCATTTTCCAAAAATATGGATGCGGATCTCCATAACAATTCTTAAACTCTTTTTTTAATTACCCAGGTCTACAACCCCATACTCAGCAAAACACTTACTTTGTTTTCTCTTCCATTTTATTTTGGTGCTTATTTAATTCAAGCAATGTGAACATGGAGCTACATACCATCCCTCAACTCTTTCTTAGGTATCTGCACATCCACAAGTCTAGGCGTCCGCATTCATTTTCCACTTTTCACTTCTTTTCATACTTGGCCATATTTCTCATTATGGAGCGGATTTCCTTACTCCCATGTAGCGAGGAAAATCACTTTATGGCATGGGGTAAACCACAATAGACAGAATGACATGCAAAAATCAACTCTAATCCCAAGTATGTTATACAAATGAAATGCTAACATGAAAATATCAAGAGCCTACCTTGTCCGGAAGTTCGATGAAGACCATCGTTGAGCACACAACTCAAAGATTTATACCTACAAATTTTCCTCAACAACCAAGATACACAAGCATATGGTGATACTATATAATGTTAGCATATAAAATAGCATAATCCATTAACATATATGACAAATATGCCCATGGAATAATAATTCAAATATTTGCAAGATATCAATTGGACGAAAAAAGAGTATTTCTATTAAAAATGATCAACATAAGTGTATAAGTGACAAACTTTTGTAACGACACACATAGAAACCGAGAAAGTAAGTCCCTCTAGTTGGGCCTCCACCACTTCAATACTCCACCAAAGGCAAGCTCGTATAAAGGAGACAATGAGGTTCTCCATTAAAGAAGGAAGAGCTTGGGGGTTGAACAATGTGTTCATATTTTAAAGGATAAAGGGATGCAGACTCAATGTGAAGTGGAATTTCTCCAGAGTATCTTTGCTCTCAAAAGTTGAATTCTCTCATTTTTAATGGTTTAGATATGGCCCAATTTATAGCCTTCAAATGGAACTGAAGGGTCGAGTCAAAACATTTCCAATATATGGAAGGTCAAGGATCATGGATTTTGTGATGTGACATGGAAACACGACATAAATTTTAATTTTGGGCACAAAACCTGATGTACGCAGGATGTAAAGGTGCAACCTACGTACACACATGTTGTATAGTCATTAGGGTGCGTATATATGGAAAAATATGATTTTTTGGCTCTAGGAAGTGAACAAGGGAGTTCAAGTCTGCATAGGGAAATGGAAAAGGCCTTCTGAGAAAGTTGCATGGGGTGAGGAAAATCTTTCTATAACATCCCCATCACTTTTCCATTTCTAGTAGGTTTGTACGTCCGCAAGTCTGCATTTCTCCCAATGCTTAACCATATTATCAATTTCAATGCGCACATTGTCACCCTTTCCCAAAGATTATTACACAAGAATTTATGTCCGCAACTTCACAATTCCATGTTATACTCTTAGAATTTCCCATGCATCATTTTACACCTCCATACTTAACACTTTTCATCCATCATACCATCACATCACCATTTCCCATCAAATTAATTACCCCTTCCACATCATCCGCCACTCGTAAAAGCATAATGTCGTTATTAATGCACAATGCAACAATTAAGAGTCACAATAAATACAAGTCCCATGACAACTGGTGACATTTAAAGCATGATCAACAGTTGATTGAGTTCCCAAGGTAGTACACAGTGGAATTTAAATAAAATAAAAATGCCAACCTGTAAGTATCGACAATAGCTCCACCTTTGTAAAAAGCAGAAAAAATGCCAAGTAAAAACATGGAAGTATTTTTTGGAGATACAATGCACACACTGGGTCACAAAGATCAACAGGTCCAATGGTCCAAGGAATACAAGTACTACAAGGTCCCTTCCTCCATTTGAGAAGAAGACAAACTTAATCTGGACCTCAGGATTAGCATTGGCACGATGTGTTCTGGAAGTAATTGATATGAAAGAGATTGTTCAATGGTGTGTAGATAAATTTGTTCATGAACAAAGAATAATTCAAATGCAAGGTTATCAACCCATTTCTCTAGCTCCTTCAACATTTTTCTAAAATGTTATGACTCCTTGCACCGAATATGCAATTCAAGAGCGAGGAAGGTGTTGAATTTTTGAAGCAGCATAAGGGAGGGAACAAACTATTGAGAAACTATTTGGAAGATCCAACTTGTAACCCTAGTACTTCTAGAATCAAAGTAAATTTGCTAAAATACCCGTATAGAGAATTTTCTTGGTTAATTTCCCACATTCTCGATTTGGAATCTACTATGTTTGTAACAAGAAATGTTATATATTCTATGTGTTGTGCTCTGCAAGAAAAATATATAATCGATTGGGGTTATCTCGTCTCAAGTGAATTTTTTTTCCAATTGAATAACCTCAAAAAGACCCATAAATTTTATATGGCTTCTTACCTAATTTTTTCCATTGCTTATGGCCATGTTTTTGAATATTTGCCTCGGGAAAACATGTGGATTTTAAGTTAGAACCAGTTTCTGTGTGATATTCAGTTTTGTACAGACATAAATCCCAGTACAGTTTCTACCCATTTCACAACAATTTCATCTCATATTTCAAAAGATTAATATTTGGACAAAGCACTTCAAGGCTATCCTTAGAGGCAACTTCCTTCCTCACTAGAAAAGGGATGTATGATTTGTACAAATAATTCACTGATAAACTCTTTGTTGGAGAATTCTGTAGGAAATACAAAACCTGGGCCCATTTTTCCATAACAAAAAGAAAAGACAATGTATACCCCTGCCATGGAAAATTAAGGGTTGCATTGTTAAACATATAACTCACTTGAATGAGTTGGCGAGACATCATGAATAGATGGGTTTGAAGGAAGCCAAACTTGTTGAAGGTTTTGAACCAGATAGAAAATTCACTATACATATGAAGTTAGTGATTTATTCTTCACATTTCATCAAAGTTGAACATTTTCAAGAAGGCGGTGGAGATAATTTGTATCTTCATGAACTAGTGGTCTACAAAAATTCAAACAATTCAGAAGAAGTAAACAGTACAATTGAAGTACACAAACAACACTGCGGAGAAACAACAAAACCAAAACCCTAACTCGTCGACAACGTCTCAAAGAAGCACCCCATCTAGAATGAAGAGAAGAACCAATGGAATTGATACCATAAAAACACAAGTTGGAGGCTTAGATGACGGTGGAGATAAAAATCCACCAAGGAAAATCATTGAGAAAATACATGTTGCATACACTCCCATAAAAATAAAAATAAATCTATCATCAGTGGAAATAAATGCATCAGAACTCAAGGAAAGTCCCCGTGTGATGGACATGGACGAGATCGTTGAAGAACCTGACTGGTATGCACAAAGGTTGTTAGAGACAACATAAATAGATAATTATATTATGACTCGATATCCTGAGATATTTGAAGAGGAATTAGTCACTCTACACCACATAACTTACAATCATGAAACCAAAAAATTATTGCTAGAAAAATTTAATACCAAGAATAAGAAGTCATCTGAAAAATGGAAATCTTTGATTGACTTGGATGGAGTAGAACCATCCAAAATTGCAGACTTTCATGGAGCTATCGAAGATGCATTAAGACAATCAATTGACAAAATGGAAATAGAAAATTTGGAACTAAAGAAAAGGGTAAAATAATTAGAAGTCGCTTTGATACAAGCACCATTGTTTCTAGAACCTTTAAGTTCTATGCAACCTATACTTGAAATGGAAAAAATCCTCAAAATCAATATGAAATACAAAGTTTCATCAAATTTATTGTAGGTCATAAGAAAATATGTTGGTGATTCCATACAAAAAAGAGTTGCTATAATTAAGGAAATTTGGGAGCTTGCCCAAAGTATTGTTATATTTTCCTCTAGAATAGAGAATTTCAAAGAATATCTGCAGAAAATTTTGGAAAATGATGAAGGTTTTTTCAAGGAAGTTGTAGATACATTTTTAGCCAAAGTCTCAAGTTTAAATGAAGCCTGGATAAAGGAACAAAAACTTCCTTCATATTACCGTAAGAAGTATATTAATGCATGTTGGTTAAGGAGAATTAAAGAGTTAAGAGAAATGATAAATGAAATCGAGGCCCTAAGGAATAGGAAGAGTGATCTATGTCTTAAACTTGTTAGTCTTACCAAGGAAATAAATAGTCCTAATTTATTGATGGATACCATGATATTAACCAAAGAATGTTTAATGGGACAACTTAAAACACTAAAAGTTGCTTGGGATAATTTTTTTACCGAAACCATATAATTTTTTGAGGATGAAGTTGAAATATGGTGAGTTTGGTATATCAACATAAATGTTGAGGTGGATGACACATTACATCAATCAAAGCTAGATCTAAGGGAATTTGAAAGCCAGTTATTTGAGATTAAAACTAAACATGAAATTATTGTGGCACCTTTAAGAGAATACATTGAGGAATGGTTGAACTAGGCATTAATCGAAATTACTGAACCATAAAATCAAGTAACAGTTAGAGTAGTTATGCCACCTCAACCACAACATGTACCTATAAAGGAGAAAACAACAATCAATTAAAGAATGATATTTTCTCCATCACAGTGATTCAAACATAAAATCTATCCTTTCAATTTTTCCTCAGTCCATTTTCTGCTACAATCATTTGTTATCTTGTCTTTGTCTTCTCATTATTCTGTGGGATTTAGGTTGATTCTTGGTTGTCCTTTTTTCATCTTCTAGGTCTTTTCATTTTATGGTCTGCGAGAGCCAATCCTAGTCCTCTTTGAAGGGTTTTTGATCAGGGGATCAAATTTTGCTCCAAAATTCAAAGTGCTCAGCATCTCTTCAAACCGGACGAGAGCATAGACCTCGTCGTTGTGAACCCAATGCAACTCGTTTCGTCTCAAACGAACGTCGGGAACGAGAGATATTGCAATCTATTCGGAATGTCAAACAGGGAAAAAAGGGGACGCTGACTGTACAATCCGTACAGGATGACGTGGCAGAGTCTGTACACTGACGTGGCAGGGTCTGTATGCTGACATGTCAGAGGTGATGTGGCAGATTGTGATTGGCAGGTGTGGTCGAATCAGAATCTGACACGTGGCATATTTTTTTATCAATGGTAAGGTGCCACGTGGCCCAGTCATGGGCTGCCACGTGGCACCCCGGTATTTTCTATTGGTTTGTTTTTCAAAATATATTGGAGTCTGTGGGGTTCAACCCCCGGACGTCCCCATCGCATAGAGCCTTCATAAAGTCCGCCTGACCAACGGACCACCGGTTACGCCTTGTTATGTATACGAGCTTTATTGTATTTGAAATTGCATATTGTTTTAAACGGTGAGGGGTCGGGTCGGGGCTTAGCCCCGACCCACGGTTTTATACTTTGAAACATATGACCATACCTTTGTTAAATGATGCGCGAGAGTTTTTTAATATAGCCCGTGGTTATAACCTATATACCATATGACCCTGTCATATGGCTCCGGTACTATGGGCGTGTTTGGTATATTAAATTTGGTTCACACGGTTGTAACCTACCCGCCACTTGTAACGGCTTTATTTGCCTATAGACGGAGCACCTTTTTACATTGTGCAAGGTCGTATGGAGGACCTCACGTGCCTAGGTGCTAGGCGGTTAGGGGTTGGCGTTCCCATAACCGTCCTACAGTTCGCACCGTTGGCGCGGTTGCACCCAGTGCTGGGTTTTCACGCTTTAAATTGCGTGTGTGCCAGGTTCATGACACAAGGGTGCGTTTTGTAGATGCAGAGACAACAAGCTTGAAGGGGGGACTTCCAAGAGGCCTAACTTCTTCGTTTTTCGACCGATTGAGGTGCCGAAAAAGCCCAGCTAGGGGTTTTTGGACGCTTTGAATCCATTGGAGCAGTCTGTTGGTCAGTTTGAGCATTGTAAGGCATGTTTTTGAGCACTTTGAGCAATTAATTAATAATGATCCAATGGAAGCTGGACCAGGAGATGTAGCCCATGAGAGGGGTGAACTCCTTTATCAATTGTTGTGTTTATGTTCTTATGTTCATTGATTATGCTGTTGTCTATTTGTATCTTGCATGAGTAATCCTTTAATTAATGTGTTGCAAAGTTGATCCATTTTCTTTTAACACATAAAATTTACTTGCAAATAATTTCAATATTTCGAGTCTTCTTCATTTTTAGATCAAGTTGGTATCAGAGAACTGGTTTTTGAATACTTGATTGTTTTGCAAGTGTTTTGTTTCTGATGCTCACAAGGTTGAAACTCACAAGAGGAGAAGGTCAACTTGTGGAGCCAAGTTCTCATCCTTCAAGGAGGAAGCATATACAATCACCGCAAGTTTCAAGGAGGGAGGGTTGGACGTTATCACAAAGTTTGAAACTCACAAAGAGGAGAAGGTCAACGGCCGGGCAGATTTCTGTCCTAAAGGAGGAAGATTATATCATCACATAAGTTTCAAGGAGGCATTCACCAGTATGGCTCATGCAGAAAGTCATGAACGTGTTCCTGCAGAGGATGAAGATCTCAGAAGGCTGTCATGGAGTCAGAGATGATGAAGATATTGATGGAACAGAACATATTGTCGCAAGGTGAAGGCTCCAGCCCTTCAAGGCATAAGGGAAGCAGTGGTGACAAGACGCCAAACGGAAATGGAGGGAATGGTGCTTCTCCACCACCTCTCCTCCATCTTCTTCTTCTTCCTTCTTCTTCTTCTTCTACCAGTTCAAGACCTATTTCGAATTCTCCAAAGGGACATGGTAAACTCCTCAACAAATTCCTTTGTTAAAGCTTGGTACCAATTTGATTTTCCAATATACAATGGAGAGTTAATGCTGAGAAGTTTAGATAATTGGATACGTCAAATTTACTGAGGTATATTATAGAATACAAAAAATTCATGAATGATGAAACCAAATTCAGCTTGCTTTAAAAGATTGGATAGTGCAACACTTATTTGGTGGAATCCAAGACTCAGGAGGATATGAGAAAGAAGCATGGTAGGTGCGATTTCTTGGAATGATTTCATTGTTGCAATTAAAGAATGATTTATCCATTGGCATATAAGCAAAGGCAACTATGGAATGGAAAATTTTAGACAAGCTAAAAGGACAGAGTGTGTGCAAAGCTTTACTCAAAGAGTTTAGGAGAAAGAGCTTTGGTTTTAAGGTGACATCTCAGAAACTTTGTAATGCATTTGGAGACTTTGCATAGTTATTTGAGACATACTATACTCATGTTTAATCCTTCAAATCAGATGAAGTTTGTGTACAGGCTACTCATTTTGGAGCAAGAGGAAGGAATGATACTCATGAAGGTAACAAGAAGAAGATGTTCAACCAGAGACAAAGGGAAAGAAGAAGTTCAGCAAGGCAGAAAGAATATTTGTTGTTAAGAAGGAGAAAAATTCACATGTAAACATTGTTCAAAGATGGCCAATGAAGGCCATTGTTGGAAGCTTCATCCATGAAAGACGACCCAAAATTTTGTAACAACAACAAAGGGAAGTCAAAGACTGTTGCAACTCTTCAACAGGATTTAGGTTCGGATCGGGTGATGAAACGAAGATCAAAACCATGGGTTATCAAGGTAATGGTTCTAAAGCAAGTACTGGTTCTTCAAATAATCTCAATGTAACTCAACAAGAAAAATTGAGGAATTGAACTTTTTCACATAAGGATTGTTTCAAAGCATACTAAGATAGATACTTTATTTGATACTGGATTCAAACAAACCTTATTTCTGAAGAGCTGTGCAAAACTTAAGTTGAAACAATTTGTCTACATCCTAAGCCATACCCTCTTGGTTGGATATGTGATACTGGATGCAAGAAGTAACAAGAGGTCTTAAACTTAGGTTTGCTATCACTGCAAATTTCATTGATGAGGGTAGAGGTTGATGTTATTCCGTTATTTGGATATCTATGGTTTTTGTGTTGGGGAAGCCAATGTTGTTGCGATAGGGAAGCTATTTTTTCATCGTCATGAGGGAATAAGTATCATTGTTTAAGATGGGGTTAATTTTATTTTTTAGATCCCATACAAAGAAGATGATTTATCACTTATAAATGCGGGACAAATAGAGAAATTAGTTAATGCTAGCCCACACAAAGAAGATGAATTTATCACTTATAAATGCGGGACAAATGAAGAGATTAGTTAATGCTAGTAAGAATTTTGTTCTCTTAATGATCAAACCTAAAGATGATGTTGAAAACGAAGCATTTCAAGGTTGTGATACAAAATTAAAATCCGATCTATTTGAAGTTGTTAATCAGTATGATGAAATGTTTAAATAACCTAAGGGGTTACCTCCGAAAAGGGGAATCCAACATGAAATTCAATTGCAACAAGATTGTCCTCTTCCAAACATTGGTATGTATAGAATGTCAGTTATGGAAAATGCTGAGATTAAAAAACAAATTCAGGAGTTTCTCAACAAAGGGGTTATTGTACCAAGTTCATCGCCATGTGGATCTCCAATTGTGTTAGTTCCAAAGAAAGATGGTACGTGGCATATGTGTGTTGATTTCAGGGCTTTGAACAAAATTACAGTTAAGAATTGTTATCCTCTTCCTAGAATTGATGATTTGCTTGATCAATTAAAAGATGCCAAATATTTCACTAAGTTAGATTTGAAAAGCGGATATCATCAGATCAGAATTGCCGAGGGAGACACATGGAAGACAACTTTTAAAACTAAGCAAGGTTTGTTTGAATGGATGGTAATGCCTTTTGGACTTTGCAATGCACCTGCTACTTTAATGAGAGTTATGAATGATGTCTTAAGGCATTTTCTGGATGATTGTGTTATTGTCTACTTAGATGATATTTTGATCTTTAGCAAATCTCGTGAAGAGCATATTGAACATGTGAAACAAGTTTTGGATGTTTTAATAAAATAACAGTTGTTTTTGAAATTGTCCAAATGTGAATTTGGCAAAACTTCACTTATTTACTTAGGGAATATTGTTGGTGGAGGCGAATTAAAAATTAATCCCTCCAAGGTCAAAGTCATTTTGGAATGGTCTAGGCCTAGCAATGTGACAGAGGTAAGAAGTTTTTTGGGAGCAACCCAATATTGGAGGAAGTTTATTGCTAACTTTTCTTCCATTGCAGCTCCATTACATGCTGTGACAAGTGTCAAGCAAGTTTTCCAATGGGGAGGCAAGCAACAATAGGCTTTTGATACTTTGAAAGAAAAGATCAGTTCAACGCCAGTTCTTGCACTTCCAATTTTAAGACAACCTTT